>CABHPH010123316.1:7860-32916 GCA_902168325.1 Peromyscus nudipes
ATAGATAGATAGATAGATAGATAGATAGATAGATAGATAGATAGATAGATGATAGATAGATAGATGATAAAAGATAAATAGATGATAGATAGATAAGTAGATACACAGATGATTGATAGACATATAGATAGATAGTTGATATATAGACAGATAGATAGCAATAGATAAACGGACTGTGTTTATTCCTTTTCTTTTGAAATCAAGACTAACATATAATACAACAAATCCTGATCTATGAGAGGTAGGCAAAGTTGGTATTCAAGATCCAGACACTATGAATCAAAGGAAATGTGCACTTTTCTCATATCTTTTTCTTTTCTTTGTTCACAGCCCCAGAGTGTGATGTCTGCATTTGGAACGGCCTCACTGGACACTAAGATACATTCCCTGTGGTGGACAGCGAGGCAGGATGGAAAGGATGGAGTGAGACTCCAGGGAGCAAAACTAATGCTGTGGCAACACATCATTTCCGGTCTTCTTTCTCCACATAAAATCACTACTAAAGTGTTATGAAGAAAAAATATATCAAAGTTCCTATCACCTCAGGGTAAATCTCATTCACTCATACTGAAAAAAAAATTTTAAAACTATTCTTTCTCAAGCTGAGTATAAAGCAAATAAATGGAAGTTGTCTGAATAGTGTATGGACCTTAGAAATTAAGATAAAGTGGCAGTTCTTTGAAGTCTTTTTCTGTAGTTCTGATGTGGCAAATGATTTCAAATAACCACAGCTTGAGTACAGATATGGGACAAACACCTGCCCCGTTGAAAATATGTATTGCTTATTGGCTCAAACTTACATGGTCTGATTCATAATAACAAAATCCTGATATCTCTATCCATTATATCTTGTTTGTTTTTATTTTTGGAGACAGGGTCTTGTAATGTAGCCCAGCCTGGTTTCAACCTATGGTTCTTCCCCAGCCTCCCAAAAGATGAAATCAGGCCCATCTCCACATCTGGGAAGTTTTGACCTTTAAGGTAAAATCTCATTATAACGCACATATAGTATTTTGGAAAGTTCACATGCACAAATATATGTACACACCTATACATATGTACATGTGTGTACATATATACTTATATATCCTCATATGTGCAAGCTCATAATACATATACAATCTTCCTAGATTGAATGTTATATAGTTAGGACTAAAAGTACATAAACTAAAATATGCTATTCATCACCTTATTTGAGATTATAACTGATTTCTGGGTGACTTTATGTTGCTCATAATCAGAGTTAGGATTCACAAACAACCACACACTGTCATTCTAGACTGCAGAAAATTTTGTCTAATTATTATGCCAGTGGGAGCAGAAATCTACCAGTTAAGCCACTGTTCCAGTCATTGGGTGTTCACATGAAAACAATATGCCAGGTGACTTTTAGTATTTAAGCCAGTATCAGATATAAAAATGAAGCTTTCCTATTTCAAAGTCTAAGTTTAAAGATAAAGGAAGGAAGGAAAGAAGGAAGGAAGGAAGGAAGGAAGGAAGGAAGGAAGGAAGGAAGGAAAGGAAAGGAAGAAGAAAGGGAGGAAGGAAGAAAGGAAGGACTCCAGAAAAGTAAAAGCTTTTCCTGAAGACTGTGAAAACGTAACAGAATCAGACTTAATAATAAATATGTATTTCATGTCTAGTATTCAGTCAATACAAATATAGGTTGAATGGGTCACCTGTGAGCTATTACAGAAATAATCAAAACTCTTTCTGCCCACTTTTCTTTCATATTTAGAATAATGCAAGAGAAATGGCTACTATACACCTTTGTGATCTTTCTAAATTTTTCTTTTAGATAATAGGAGATGTTTCTGTATTTTTAAATGCAGTCCTTAATGGTTTCAAAATTAAACATAAAACATTTGAACTATTAGGCTTGTATTGATGAATAATATCATCCAATGCCTACTATGGCTCCTTTCCCCAAACAGAAAACCATTGCTACAAAATAAAAAAAAATAAAAACAAATAGAAGGTTTCACTGTGCTCACCATTGACCCCATATTCCTGGGTACAGATAACTGTCCTCTGAGGCACCTCTGTAGAACCTCCCACTGCACAGGGGTGGGGAGAGGGTCAGGGAAAGAAGGAATGTGAATTATAAATAGTCTTCCCTTGGAAAGTGGTGGTGATGAACATGCACACACACTGCTTGGCGGCTGATATAGCATTCCTAAGAAGATGACAACAATGAATAACATTAAGACATGGGATAATGATGACAAAGCCTTTAGCTTCCCCTAACTGCAACACAGACATGGAGACTCTAGCCCATGCTGCTTGATGGCCATAAGGCAGCATACCAGAGTGAAACTCCTGATAGAGTAAATCTACTCTCTTCATAAAAGAGTGATCCAGGACACCACCACAGCCTTCACATGCCTGCATCTAAATGCTAAGCACCTGCTATGGGGTGCCAGCTCTGAGAGATTTCCCAATAATGCCACCCTGGGGACCAAGACTTTAACACATTGACTTTTGGAAGACAGTCAGAATTGCCATCCAGTTGTTGTGATTCAGATGTTATTATTAATTTTTTGGAACAGAGATTGCTTATAATTGCTGTATCCATATGCAGATACACATTCAGAGTAAAGACACAGCCATTATCCTCAAACAACCCTACCTTAGCTACAGGCTACAGCTACAGAGATGGCTCGGTTGGCAAAGTGCTTGTTAGGCAAGCAGGAGAACCCAAATTCTAATGGCCAGCACCCACAGAAAAGCCTGGCTCAGCCTGAACTTACGATCTCAATTCTAGGTGCACAGGGAAAGGGAGTGCCTGGTGGTCACTGGACAGGAAGTCTAGTGAGTAGATGAGATCCAAGCCCAGGGGGATTGTGCCCCAGATAATAAAGAGAGGGCAATGTAAGAAGATATCTACTGTTGGTCTCTGGTATTGATATGAGCACTCATCCACACAAGGTATGCATGCCCACACCCAAGCACACACACACACACACACAACCTTCTTATCTGAGGACATACCAAAAAAAAATCCAGAACAAGAAACCTCACATCGATTATACCAGTGTTTCACTTTCTCAATGAAATGCCTACCTGGGTTAACCTCAGACAGGAATGGACCCAGGAACTTAAATCAGACTCACACAATACAGAAAAACAATATAACTAAAGCCTCACAGTGCAGGAAATTCAATTCTCATTCCCTCGTTCCACTCTCGTGTAACATATGGCTTTCCTAACGTTTTCTTAACAAAATTTGGCATTAACTTCAAGCCTAACTTCCCTCATAGACAAAAGGAATGGCCATCAAAATCAAGCATATAAGCTGAGGGTGGAAATTCAGGCTTCCACACTGGCCTGAGGGAATGTAGGGGATCTGTGCAGCCTTTGAGATGTGTGACCTTTGCTTCTCTACCATAATCAGCTCACCCTAAACACAGAACAACTATGTGTTTCAGTGTTAAAAGTAAAGCAAACTGGGCTTTGGTGGCGCACGCCTTTAATCCCAGCACTTGGGAGGCAGAGCCAGGCGGATCTCTGTGAGTTCGAGGCCATCCTGGGCTACCAAGTGAGCTCCAGGAAAGGCGCAAAGCTACACAGAGAAACCCTGTCTCAAAAACCAAAAAAAAAAAAAAAAAAAGGAAAGCAAAATCAATTGAACTATCAATAGCCCATGATTTAAATTACTAGGGTCAATATACCTGTGTTACAGAAACAAATCGAGTGCTATTCTCCCCTATGCTTTTGATTATGGCTAGCATAGTTCATATGGATTGGAAATCAAGCAAAACATTTACAGAATGACAGATCCCATGTTTCCTTCAAAATAAATTCTACAATTAAGATCAGAACTAACTATGTGAACCAGATTGGACAAACTTAGCTTTGTCCTTTTTTATTTAAATAATTACCATGCAAGGGTTACCCCAGTGACTCTGCCCTCCACATGCCCCACTCCAGCTCTTGGAGCAGAACATTCTTTGACTCCATGAACCCACAGTGTTGTCCTTATCTATCAAGGATGGTGTTCTCACTGGGGTACACTCTTGGTATACATTTCCCTGGGTTTGGTGAAAATGTATAATCCACATGACAACTTTTCAGATGATTGCACAAAATGATAACACTTATATCAGATTATTTTATTATTATCAGAATGTTTTAAATAAACCCTGTACTCTTTACTAAATAATATGTCACGGTTAGTCATGAGTGTGTGCACATAGTCACAGATATTTAGGTGAATAGTATTTATTATTATTACTATTTATTAATAGCATTTAGATACAAATGCATTTATTATGAATGTCAGAGGTCATCCTTCAGGAAAAATAGAAATCACTGGGCAATGCAACTCTTATTGTATGTTTTCAGTATGGTTTTAACTAAGTCATGAAAAATAACATATCTCCTACAGAAAAAATGTCTAGTTTAAAATTAGTAGAATAATAAAGTTTATTCCTTCATGGGAATTTGTTTGACTCCAAACTCAAACCATATATTCTCAGCTCTTACTTCTGTATCCATCAAAAATAATGTGTGAAACTTTGACACACCCCTTTTTTCTTTCCAAATATTCTTTTCTTTTCTACAATTCTTGTTAGTTATTACCTGTGTCTACTTGGAGTGATTTAAATAATACCCTGCCCCAGAGACACATGATTAAATTATGGACTATTAAATGTATGAAGCTAATTAGCCAAGTGATTAATTTTAAATTTGGTTGAGATAAGAAACACTGAATTATATCTAACCTCAGGGACATGCACTATGAAGACTCTCCTAATTTCTTAAATATAAAAATGATTAGTATCATATTTTGTGGCCAGTTTCATTGTGGAATTGGTAAAATTATAAATTAAAGTTGGGCTGGCTAGAAGAGCAAGAGCAATTAGGTTTCAAATTCTACCCAAAAATAAGAAATATAAAATTGGTAATGATTTCTCCAAACAGCTAACCCACATATTATTTAAAAGATGTCTGTAACACAGACATGGTGAGTTACACTTGTAAGCTCATTGCTTGAGAGGCTGAAGCAGGAGGTTGATCATGAGTTGATGCCATTCTGGAATACAGAGTGAGTTCCAGACCAGATTAGGCTAAACAGCAAGGCCTTGTCTCAAAACACCCAACAAAGAAAGAGGCGGGGGGGGGGGGGGGGGGGGATGAAGAGAAGGTAGAAGAGAAAGGGGAGAAATGGAGATGGGTAGGAGGAGTGAGTGGAAGGCCTGTGAAATGTTCAAATATACCTATGAACAAATCTCCCCTAAGACTTAGTCTGTTCCCCGGGACTTGCCACAGAGCCCTTCAGCTCCACGGTAATTGTTACCAGGATGCTGACAGATGAACTTCGTCAAAGAAAGTTCTGTAGCTGAGGCCAGACAGGGAAAAAACAAAAGGAATATAGGTATTCTCAATTCGGTTTATACTATTTTTTTCTTCACTACAAAGCACAAGCTTCCATGATGGACAAGGCAGAGAGGGCTTATTCCATAATTAATATGCAGGGAAATCTACACATCAATTTACAACCACATTTACAGGAATTACCTCTAGCTATCATATTGACAGAAGAGGTTCTTTAGTTTTAAGAGCCCAAGACACCCACCCATCTATGTATCTAGTTTTTCCTCCATTGCCTTTAATTAAAATAATTCCAGAATCATCTACCTGATAATTTGAATGATTTTTTTTAAAACAGGAAGCAAGCTTGCTTACTGTACGCACTCCTAAGCTTTCCTGACACCAACTCATGGTGCTTGAAAATAAAGTAAGCATACTCCCAGCAGGCCAAGGGCCCACCTCAGAACACTGGAACATTTAGAATCCTGTGCTTCCTTGGTAGACAGGAGAATTGCGGGGCTTTGGGCAAGCTGTGCAATCCCCAGATCTAATTTTTACTTCTGAAAAGTGGCTGAGTTCTCTGCAGAGCCATCGGGCTGAGATTCTACACTGAAATACTCCCTCTGGTCAAATTTGAGAGATTTTGTGGGGATGTTTCAAGAGGTTTTGAGAAGTGTGTTGGAAAGCATGCATGTCCCATGCCTCTGATGTGTTATTGTGGTTCTGACTGATGGGCCAATCCTCCTGTCAAACAGCAGACAATGGTTCAGTCAGTCTGACCAGTACTCTAGAAACTAAGAAAAGAATTCCTCCCTGGACCCAGAAGGTATAAGTTTGCTCACTGACTGAAAATTTCTCCTCATTGTCACACATGATGTATCTACATGGAGGGTAATGATGCTCACGACCTCCCCCTTCTCAGCCCTGCTTATTATTTTCTACTCCTTATGCCCCCATTCTTCTTCGCTACCCTTTCTTCTTTTTTTTTCTTCATTTATGCCCATGAGATTGACAAAAAGCTTGACATTGTCAAGGACATCACAAGAGGAATGAACAAATAACCACAGTGATCACTGTGCATCATCACACTCTTTGCATTCAAACTCCACAGGGGTGCAGAGCACAGAAGAGCTCCCTAGATTTACTGCATGGCAGGGAGGGGTCTTTAAACTTTCAGAGAAGTTTCATCCCATTCTTCCCAGAGATTGAGTGATAATGTCAGTCCTGGGGAGACAATGTACCACAGACTGCATAGACTAAACAAATTCAACTCTCTTCCTCCTAGAGATCAACTGAGTGATGTTTTGGTCTGCTGGGACCTTTACAAAATACCACAGATTGAAAGTTGAAACAACAAAACTTACTTCCTGAAGTCAGGAGGCTGAGCAGTCCCATCAGGTCTGACTGAAGTCCTTTGGTCCAGAGGGATTTCTGTTATCTTATCATTGGCTGCTATCTCCCTGTGCAAACAGGACCTTGTGTGTGTGTGTGTGTGTGTGTGTGTGTGTGTGTGTGTGTGTGTGTGTTAAGTATGTGAATGTGGACATGATCAACAATGAAAATAATATTGTTGTGTTTTGTCTCATATTTAATCCATAATGAAAGGATGAAAGCCCAGATTTTGTTCTTTTGGTCCCACAATGCACCATTTCCTCAGATTCCTATCAGCACTGATGAGTATTTAATTTTATTTGGGACCATTGAAAAGGCTTGTTCCACCACTAAAGTTCCTTAAAGCAAGTGACTCAAATGTAAAAGCAAATAGCTAAATATCTTAATATTATGCATCTAACCATTTTGCATGACACATCTCATAAGAACTTACAAAATTGGCTTTGCATCTTCTGGATTTGGGGGAGAATTTATTTGCAAGTCTTATTACCCATCATCCAGTGTTTATAAATGTGTAAAGCCAAGATTATTCTGTGGCCATTATGTTTTATAATGTCAGGTGTTTATTATTCTGAATGCAAACTTTATTTACATATCAAAAACTAATGAGATATGAGAACGTCCTGACATAGGATTATACTGGTAATGTGTTTTTTTTTTTACCTAGAAAAATGTTTGCAAATGGGAATCTCATTTAGGCCATTACTTATAAATCAGTATTTTACTAAAACTATGGCTTGGTTAGATCAAATTTATAAATCTTGTCAGTAAATATTCTCAGTACAACCTTCTGATTTCTTAATGAGCTTCTTGAAAAAGAAAGACTTAGATAATTAGCATGCTACTGCTCAGGCAACAAGCATCCCAGTGTTTCCAGGATGATGGACTCCAGGCTTCAAAGTAGAAAGACATGTGGGTAGATCATTAAACCAAAAAAACTCAGCAATATAATGTATTTTATAGAAGTTTGCTAAAAGTCGGTATTCTAACACATCAAGTTTTAAGGAATTTTGAATTCTTTCCTACATTTGCCTTGTATTTAATGATCAGTGGTTACATCCCACTAAATAAAGATAAGACAGTGCTATAATTCAAAACAGTGTGTGCCAGCATTTCTGAGGCTCTCCTAGTGCTCACAATCCACATTTCTAGTGATTCCATAATTACAGATTAAAGTAAAGGGATATAGAGGACAATGTGAGAATGTTGTAAAAGAAAACAAGAGCTGACCTACCTGTGGTGAGGTAGGTATTAGGAGTGAATAGATAGTGCTCTGGATCGAGTGGTGAGGAGGCTCCTGTTCTTTCTGTCTCAAAGAAACCATTGTAGGGTGCAGAGACTCTGTGCATGCTGCGGGTTTCCATAATGTGAGTTGGCAAACACTGCACTGATTAATTATGGAATGTGCTTTCATGATGGAATGTAACCCTCATTTAAACTGACAAATGAGGGCCCCAGACAAAGTTATTAGGCTGGCATCTCAATTATTTTGTCTGGGTAGTTGTTTATTTATTGGTGATGTGGATTTAAGAGAAAAGGAACTGATGTAGTCTAGAGCAAAGATGGGAGGGATGAAAGGCCAGTGCACTGGAGGGGAAGCCATGCCTAGGAACCGGGCCATTTACTCGTGACCAGCTCTAGATTCATGATGCCATCTCTCCATCCTCAAGCTCCCAGAGAAGAGAATTTGCAATAGCAACTCTGAGAGGTCATGGATACTTTCTAATTGCATCTTCCTCATTAAGACAGCAGCTTCTGAAAGTAAAATTTAATATCCTAGATTTCTTAGAAACATGAACACTTATACTTACAATTGGTATTCAGTCTCAGGATAGTCTCTCTTAACTTAGATGACACACCATAATAAGATCTAAGACACTTCCCTGGATGAACCATGCTTTCTATTGGCTGTTTCTCGCCTGTTCTCCAGAGTATCAAGTTCATACTCAAGAACCATGGAGCATCCATACACTAGTCATCTGCTCCTCTTAGCATCTGCTTTTCAAGGATTCTATGCTCCTTGGCCCTCCTCCTCTTGTCCCAGGAAACTGTAGGTGCCCCACCCCCACCTCCCCTACTGTGGCTGACCACCCACCCAACCACCCCCACCCCTGCTCACATCTACATTAGCTGGATCCTAGTCACTGAGCTGAGATCTCCCTGCAGTAACTACTTTCTAATGCCTGACAGACCATTTTCCTGACAGAGCTCACCATGCCCATGCCACAGCAAATGCCATCATGAATTTTTCGGTAGTCAATCAATTATTGGTAGCTTTAAAAAAATCAAAAACCAAAATATAAACCTAAAATAGGCTTCTCATGAGATATAGGACTATTCTTTCTTAAGCTAAATTATTATAAAGTAACAGAAACCAGTCAAACTGATGGCAACTTTTAAAGTACCCCATGTTAACTAAGAGCCAATAATAGTAAAGATCTTTGTGAGCCAGAATACAAATGTGTTTAATCACAGTACCATGCATGCACCACAATGCCACAGAGTATCTTCAGCTGATGCTCATTCTCTGTCTCTGTCCCACACCCTGCTCTCCCTGACAGGATCACACCATGTTACCCCAGATGACTTCACAGTTGTTCAGTGCCCCAGACTGCCCTTTTCCTTAAAATCCTCATACCTCAGCTCTTAGAATGCCAAGATTAGTTCAGTAATAATAGTTTAATAATAATTCATGTTTATTTTTACTCCAGAATGTAAATACTGCCTTGAAAATCTATTTTCTGCTGCTTAGAATAATTAGACTGTAGTCATATTTTTCTTACTTCATAAATGAGTTCCTACTTGGTACTTTACTGGGCAAAATTATTCAACTTTTCAGAGTGTAATTACAGTAGGAATCAAAAGGAATATTTAAGAACACTTCTCCTAATTGAGTAGAACAGTATATTTCCTTTGAATACTTTATATTAATTAGCAGACTCTTGCTCAGTACTCACCCATGACTAACAATGCTCTAGATCTAGCCCTGGCTTTCCAGGAATGCTAACTTTAGCACATTGGTTGTATTTCTCAAAATCAGAACATGTTTGTTTATTGTTGTTTCCCAGAATCTTAGTCATAATTTTACAACTAGGAGTTAAAAAGAAGCTCATTTATTTCCTTGGTCCTTTCTTATGTAAATATTTCACACACTAAGGTGTGTTAGGGTCCTACTGTTTTGAGTGCTGTCTACAGCCCTAGCAAATGATGTCTACACAGCATTGATTTTAATCAACAGGCCATGGAAGCATTTTTATTTCATATTAGTCTTCCACTTCTCATTCTGTTCCTACAACCTCATACTTACTTTTAATGGTCAAACTAATGGATTTAAATGTCTTTTTACTTAAGCTTTGATCTTAAGTGTCTGATTTTCCAAGTATCTGGTCATATTGTTAAGAGGACACACAGTGTAGGACTTTCCTGACTCTGTGGATCCTATTTATTCACAATTCAAATATGAGTCTTAAGTGATCAATTTTCCAATTAAAGCTGAAAATACATCAAATCAGGAGAAATGACGTCTGACGTTCCAAGATAAACCTGAACATTTCATTATAAATATTTTCAAAGAAGCAAATGCCTCCATTAATTTCAATTTTAAAACCTTCTAATTATTTTATTCTGAGCTAATAAGATCAGAAGTTTGACAAAATAAAATTTGAGTGGATAAAACAATAAAGCAAATGGTTATCTCAGGGCAGTTAACTAAAACACATATACAGCAATGAAGTATCACTGGTTGAAAGAAAAGAATGACTCTAATGTCACTCAGGCTGAGGAGACGACACAGTGAGTAATTTACTCACCCCAGGACTGGGACTTCATACTCTTTCAGGCAGATGCATAAGAAGCTGGGCAAGCAGAATGTGCCTGTAACTCCAGCTCCGGGGAGGCAGAGGCAGGATGATCACTGGCAGCCTTGCTGACAGCCTGGGCAGTCAAATCATTGACTCTTTCTTCAAAAATAAGATGGACAATGATATTAACACCTGATACCGACCTCTGGCTTCCACATTCACATATAAACATCTGCACACACACAGAAATGTGTACATACATACAAACCACACACACACACACACACACATCACTATGACTGTACATGTTGCAAATTGATACTTTTAAATAATATTTTATATAGTCTTCCACAGGTGTTCAATTGTAACTTTCATTTTTGTGTAAGGCCCTGCCCACATTCGTGTGTTCATATTTTATAATAGCTAAAAATAAGTGCTCTCGTAGACTGGACTTCAAACCTGCTACAGTCATCTTGAAGCTAACAGGCATTTAGAACTTAGTGAGCCTCTCTACTTAAGAAGGCAGGGCCTACAGCAGCTTTTCTCTCCTACAGATTTTGTAAGGATTGACATGGAAAAAGAGCATCCACATCTAGTGGGAGCAGTGGACCATGCCAGGTGTCACCAATGTGGCAGCCTACCACAGCGAGACTGGGGACACTCTCTGTGCTGCACCTGACCCCTGATGGCATAGGCCTCCAAGACTTACCACTGCTGTGTCTGATCTCAAGATACTTCTACTTGAACTCATCAAGTCTCTTCTCAGAAAGCCAATCTCAAGTACTTAATAGAAAAGGAGGTAAATTCGGTCATAAATTGAGCTCAGTAACTTTAATCGCAGATAGAAATTCCAAGTGGTCTCTTTGCTCCCAAGACTTCCTGCTTTGTGCTTTACAAAAGGCTCACAATGTGAGGAAACTGTCACTGGCTTTTGTGAAGACTATGGAGGGACACCAGATGATTTCTCTAAGACCAGACCAAACCTCCCCAGAGCCTGTCCTCAGATCCACCAAGCTGCTCTACACCTGACAGCCAGGACGTTGCACCACCACCCTATGGAGGTCTCTAGGATCAAATACATGGACAAAGAATGAGGGTCCCTTGGACAGTACCTCCTTTCTTCACAAGCCTTGCTGTTGGTAACAACCTATGTATCTGTTCATTTGGAGCAGGATTACTGGTCTGAGGCTTGGCCTAGCATGCTCTTCCCATCTGCCTGTACTGTAGGGCCAATGTGACTCCACTTATAGACACCACTGTCTTGTAAAGTGAGGGCATAATTGATCTTTTAGCAGGAGAAAGAAGAGACAGGGGAACACAGTATCTTTAGAAAACCTATCTGTGACACTGATGTATCAAACATGAAACATCTGGTACCTGGGGGTGTCCCGTGTGAGACCTGATTGGCTATTTATCCACTTCATCTGCAGCCTGGAGAGGCTGTCACTTCTTCCATGTGCAGGAATTAGGGTCACATGACATTGCTCCTTTGTGCCCACTGACCCAAAATTTTATACCATAATTTCACCTGACCTATCTATCACTTGAGACTTAATTATCACTTCACTCAAACCTATGTTAAGTGAACAGTTCCTTTGTAGGTCCTTTTTTATTTTCTTGTTTGGAATCATTTCTGTTCATATTTGAAGAAATCTAAACTTTAGCTTTACCTGACTAACAATTTCCCTAGTAATTCAGATGGACATTAAAAATGTAATAATTACAGGTAAGTTGAGAGTTCTAACCAGCCCAGCTTCACATGAATTCTAGAGATCTGAGCTTCAGGGATCACACTTCCTCATTAAGTAGTTCACTCTCCACACCATCTCCTAGCCCTCTGCTTTGTTTCGGAACCAACCTTTGAGGTTGTCTTATGGATGCTCAAATAATCTCCAAGTGCAGAGACAGGACAAAGTTCATCTTCAGTGGAAGAGGTGGCATGTTCTTTTCATGTAAATCAAAATTTGAAAATTAAATCTAAGACAACTAAGTATTTCATTAAATTCTCCCAAAGCATTTCAGTTTAAAATTGGCAGCAAGATAATAACCAAAATTTCAAATCTTACCATTCTTTCCAACTCTTTTATATTATTATATTTATTATGGGGCATTTAATTACATAATACATCTTCATTATTACATTGATTCTGAACTAGAAAGTTTGCAATGATAGAATGATGTCTTTAATTTTATTTTAAATTTTAAGTATTAAAGTTTTATCAGATAATTTTCAGGAACCTTGGGATATTTTGAGTAATGAACTTCTTAGCATTTCTTCTATCCCTCCTCATTTCTCCCTAAGGCAGACTTCAAAGTTCTTTTGTTATGCTTAAGAATGATTTTCTTTCAAAGTATAATTGTCTTCTTAACCTGGCATACATTTACTGTATACTGTGATATAATTTTTCTTAAATACGGTGAGTGAGATGTTTAAGATGTATCTAGTCCATCGTTTGTAAGGTTTTGAGGTTGAGGTTTTTTCTTTTCACATGGAAAATGCAAAAGGCAGATGTTAGTCTACACTTTGGTCGTGCTTTCCAAACTCAGTGATTTGAAAGAATGACTGCATAAACCTTCCTGTACTCATGAGTTGTCTTCTTCATTAGTGTACAGAGGGTTCTTCTCCACCCACTGTGGGCTTTGTTAACAGAGTTGGGGAAATTTTTAACTCACTGTATAAAATTAGCTTTTGCTTTATTTTTTCTTTTTAAACAGGGATTTGGCATTCCTATCCTTTTAACTTTCATTTTCTCACCTATGTAATTCTTGTTGATAAAGTTAGCATTCAACTTCTGTGTAAATTCAGGTGTTATTTTAAAATAACAATGTCTTACTGTGTTTCTGAAAATGGTCCTAATCTCTTTTGGTTGATATTGCTTTAAATAAATAAAAAGACTGAGTATCTATATGTAGCCATAACACTAGAATTGGGTGTGAATTTGACAGTGTTTGTGTCTGCAACTGCATGGTAATGAAAGATAAATAAAACAGAAATAGTGATCTCTGAATTGCCAATATAGAATAATGAAATTTAAGTAGTATAGTGCCAAATATAAAGCAATTTTATTTTCTTCTAAGGACTATAAAAACTTTTAAAAATACACTTGTAATTTCCATCTCATTGATTCTCGATTTTGGAGAAATATAAAGAGTGATTTGGAGCTATGGCTATGAAAGGACCCAAGAACAGAGCTAAACACCAAATCAATACTTAATTTCCAAACATCCACAGGGAAAGTTAACAAATTCGACCCAAACTTTCCACAGTGGCCACAGCAGAGAAAACCACACACTGGTGTCCTTATTTAACTTTAAATTGATTTTCTCTGACTTCACTACTCCTTCCTTTTCTATTACCACAATTACACCACAACATTGACTCACCTTAAACTCATACAGAACACCTACAGGCTCTTGTTAGCTCCAAGTTCATTCAGTAATGCAGGACTTGTATAGAACCCACCTAGTACGTATGCACTCATTTGAATCACAGTTCATTGAACTCCAGTTGTCAACACAGCCTGACATGGTCTCCACCATAAACACAAATGAAGCAACTGTAGGCTGTTTGTAAACATATTCATTAATGGTACTCCATATGGTGTGAACATACCACACCTTCTGAGAACCGAAGGGGCCGCGGAGGGAAGTGCGTGCCGCCTTTGTTTTCATGCTGCAGCCTCACACTAAGTGGTTACTGTCGTAACAAAGCAGCAGAGATTAAGCTACTTAATAATAAAAATTATTTTCTCTTAGTTGGAACCTGTACACATAAGGTCCTGATGCTCTGCTGGGCTCACAGAAGCCACTCTGGCCTCCCTTGGCCTCGTCTCTGTTCACATATGAAGGGACAGGAAGATGCTACTGCTTTTCCATCAACCACACTGTGGCTATCTAATTCCAATTACTTCTTCAAGGCTCTATTCTATGAATAGCACTAGCTTGGGGCTTAGGACTTCAGCTTGTGGATTTTTAAGCACACAATTCAGTCCACAATGGTCCTTAAGCACAGTTTATGAAGGTTTTGTTTTCCTGCAGTGATGGGACTTGGAAGTTACCCTCAGCTGCATAATGAGACCCTGTCTGAAGGAAAGAAAAGGAAAAAGAAAGAATGGGAGGAAGAGGGAGTGAAAAGGGAGGGGGGGGAAAGGAAAGAGTTAAATGAAGCTAAAATTTCTTCAGCCCTAGTGCTCTAGTTTTCTCAACAGTTTTCTATGAATCCTGCCCTATGGTGACACCCACAAACAATCTCCTAACAGCAATCTCAGTGGGGAAAATCTACTTGGAAATTTGATGAATCTGATGCCAATGGTAGTATTTTCAAGCCCCCTCCAAATTCAATTATGTTCTAAAATATTCAGAAGCCTAATGGTAAGAAAGTTCCACAGTCTTTGTGATTATGACCTTTAAAATTAACATGCTAAATACAAAAAAAGCATTGATTTGCATAAATATTGCAGTCTAGCTATTTCATAAGAACTTGGCAGCAGGCAGCAGCCTTCCGTATAACTGTGGCCTTTGCAGCTGCAGTATGAAAATATCTCAGGTCCGATGCACACTCACACTTGCAGACAACTGGGATCAGCTTAGCTTTGTGGACACTCTGCTGTGTGACTGACAGCTGGTGAGAGCTCAGAGAAGAGCTATGCTAGTGAGGGCTTTGGGTGGCTTTATGAATTCCCAAGCAAACTAGAGAGTCCCAGGTTATTATGTAGCAAATAATTTAAGATGCAGTTAAAATACCATCTACTGATCTGTCTCCTACTGATTCTTTTGGCTTGATTGTAGAAAACTGCATGGATGTCTATTCATGGGTAATGGACATAGCCTTGCATCTGAATGTCACATGCCAAATGCTGGTCATGAATCTGTGCCAGTCTCAGTGCTACTAACTCTGTCTTGGCTTTAGATAAGCTTCAGTTTGAAATGTCTAGAGTGGGGCATAGGAAACTGAGGAACTTCTTTCCATTTCTGAGGTGTATATTATTCCTCTTCTCTGCTCCCCCAGTGTGTGATCCAGCCCTGAGAGAGGTGAGGGTTATGCTAGCACAGAAAATGAGAGGAGAAGCCAAGGGAAGATTCTCAAAGCAATTTAACCTCTGAGAATGCAGATCATAATCATAATTCAACAGAAAGTTGTTCCATACAGAAGAGATTTAATGAAATTTTAAAAGATCATATATCTTAGGAAGGAATGCCATATACTTAATTTTTAAGTTACAACATATGTGTATTTTGAAAAAGGATTAATAATGACTCTGAACATCATGGTGGTCCTCAGAACTGACATTTGGTCTATAGCTGCTCTTCCCATTCCATTATTCCATCTTTTCTTTTCTCCATCTTCCTTCTCTTTATCCTTCCTTTGAACCCTTTTTCGTTCCTCCTTTCTTCTCTCTACTCTCTCCTTCTTCTTTTCCTTCACTTCTTCCCCAGCCATAGTCACTCTCATTTGCTCCTTTTAAAACCTGGTATATTTTCAGAAACAGAAGCTGTTTTGAAAGAAACTCCTTAAAATTTGGGTTTATACTTCCAAGGAAGAGCAATGACCCTCCAAAGAGATATGTGTTCAGATTCTCTTAAATTAAATGTGGATACAGTAAATGGTGGAGGTGGTTAATGTAAAAGTTTCCAAACTTGGGGTTGCTCCTAGATTGTGTATTTATACCCAACATAATTACAAAAATATATTAAATGAAAGTCCAGGGACAAGACTTGGAGAAGCAGATGTGGCCACTAAGTAGAGACTCAGATGGCCTGGTGGTTTTGAAGATTTAAAAAAAAAATGCCATCAGACAACACATGGGTAATTTTCCAACGTTAGAAAGTACAAGGGCTTTCCTGCTTCTTAGAGGGGTGCCCTTCTGCCCTTGACCTGTCCCAGGCCTCAGTACCTGACCAAAGATCCTGATAGCATGACTATGCCTTTTATTCTGAAGCCACACATTTGTGGCTGTATAATGAGGGGGCTCACCACCGCAGCCAAATGCACAGTTATTATAGCTGCAAAACTGATAGATTCTTGACAGAGCCCTAAGTTCTTATTTCTCAAGTGTTCCATTTAGTTTTATAGAAGAACACTCTGTCTCCTTTGTCTTTATATATCCTCATTTAAGATGATTTTAAATTAAGTTTCCTAATTACAAAGATAATTAAATTGGCATCTGTAAACAAATGCAACTATTCTTTCTAAACACAACTCAACCACATAGAAAGAAACATGTCTGAATTCATTAGGAAGAAGCTGCTTGCCCAGGGATAATATCATAGCAACACCCAAGATGTGTATGAGAGTAGGGAACACCACTCATCCCTTGGGAATACCTAACAGCAGCCTTGTCCAAAGATACACTACTATGAATTAATAATTATGAGACACAGTCAATGCTCTGTTTTGTTATCATCTGTCTGTCTATCTATCTATCATCTATCTATATCATCTACCTACTCATCTATATCTATCTACTTATCCACCCATTCATCTATCTATCTATCTATCTATCTATCTATCTATCTATCTATCTATAGATCTATAGATCTATCTATGTATCTATTACCTATCAATCATCTATCTATTTTTCTTTTTACCACACATTTCATCTTTCTAGATTTCAAACTCTTTCCCACACTCTTTCCAGAAGTCTTTCTGGACATAGCTCTGATCTGTTTTGTTGCCATCTCAAATCCCTTCAATTAATCCACTTTGTTTGAGGCTCCCACTGGATTTGGATTTTAAAACACAGCCGTTCCTCCACAAACACACCATCCTCCAGGTCTCCCTTGACATACAGCGCCTTGTCCTTGCTGGGGTCCTGAACATCTCAGAATGGGCGTCTTCCTACAATGTCTTTTAATCCTGTATATTTTACAGCTAATGCCTTACTCCTTGAGTCATACGTCCTTTATTCAGAGGGTATTTATGATTTTCTTTCTAGAATCTTTAACCAGCCTCATCTCAGGACGATCCCTACCATGAGCCATCAAGTTTCAAGTTTACTCCCCACATTCAAGGGCAATAAACCTCAAGGCTGGGATGCCAGAGCTCCTGCTTTTGCTCAGGACCAATCCAAATGTCAGTCAACATTTTTATCAATATATTAATTCAGCATATTTACATGAATATAAGTATATTCCACTAGATCTAACAAATATTTGGCAATTTTCATTCAAACACACTAATTTAAATAAATAAATATGTGTTCTGCATATTTCTTAATAAAAGTTGGCATTATAACTCTGCACCCTTCAAAAGCATACAGTTTTTCCAGAGAAATATATTCTCACTATGCCAGTTTCTGTTTCTGAACAAGATAATGCTATTTTTAAAGCTCATAATTTCTCCATGAATAATTATTTCAATATAATTAATTTATTTTCATTAACAATGAAATGTGTGCTTGTCCTCTATCAGAAGTAACACCAGAGTCAGAGCACTGGAAACATTTTAAATTACATGCAGCAGTTTTTTGTCCAAGAGGTATCTGTCATCAATACATGCCAAGCGTTCACAGGAGGGGACACCCACAGGCACCTGACAGTTATCCTGAAGACAAGCTATAGTTTCTATTTGAATTTCCTTCAGCTCATCTTAAATCTCAATTAGCCAAACTCAAAGCACTCAGAGCATAGTACCCCAAATTGCAAAATAGGGAAACAACAATTATGACCACAAAAGCTCTCATTGTGAACTTTGATAGTTTTTATGTGCACAGTCCCCACTCCTGGGAAAAATGTACTAACTCTGTGAGTAGGAAATATTCAAGGTAAATTCAATATCTGAGCAAATGCTTTTATCGATAGGAATTCCCACTATAAACCTGTAAGTTAGGATTTTCAAATATGACCTTCTTAGGCCTTTTAAACTTCTTAATGGTAATTTGCAAAGCGTTGTATATAAGGGTTGGGTAATTGATACAAAGATGCTCCTTTCGCCGGCGGTGGTGGCACACGCCTTTAATCCCAGCACTCGGGAGGCAGAGAGAGGCAGGCGGATCTCTGTGAGTTCGAGGCCAGCCTGGGCTACCAAGTGAGTTCCAGGAAAGGCGCAAAGCTACACAGAGAAACCCTGTCTCGAAAAACCAAAAAATAAAAAAAACAAAAAAAACAACAACAACAAAAAGACTTTAACCTGGCTGTGGTCAGTTCAAACCTTTGGCTTTCCTTTTCAGACCAGGTCCATGAGCCCTCTAGATGTAGAATAAGAGGCTTAAAGTGACATTTTAAAGGGCAAAACTGTCAGAAGAAGGTTTGGGATACCTTAGAATTTCCCTAGTGAGTTACAAGACCTTAAACATGTTGAAGACTGCAGAAATGCTAAGAGAAGGGTACTGGACAGTCATTGAAGACAAGGTAAAGGAACAAGGAAAGAGCACCCACTACATGATTATTCTGTGATTTTAGAGTAGCATCTAGACGGCAGGCAACATGGCTCTCCAGGTCAAGGAACTTGCCACCAATCTCAGGCCTTGGGTTTGAGCCCTGGGACCAATGTGGTAGAAGGAGAGAACTGACTCCTCTAGCTGTCCTCTCACAAGACATGTTCTGTCTGTGGTAAGCATGGACACACCACACACACACACACACACACACACACACACACACACACACACACGCACACACACACTGAAATGTAAAAATTAAACGAGTAGCAGCTATAATAATAGTTCCACTAATCACAGCTTTCTAGGGCAGAAGCAGTCACATATACCAATCAAATATCCAACAGAGCTGTAACAGTAGTGATAGAATGACATGGTGGTGGACTGCTGAGACAGACTGGCTACAGAGCACACCCTCGGAATGTACACGGCAGCAGCACAGGGCTCGTCTCTGAGCACACTGACCACGCTGGCCTGCCTGAGACACAACTCACCAAGCAGCCCATGTGCTCTTCACTCCTTTTAAACAGATAAGGTCACATGATCTCAGCAGGACAGCAAACGTCTAGCCTTGCAGAACCCCTGGTTGACATTATGAAAAGCTGACAGCTCAGCTCCGGTGTGTCTTCTCAGGCATCAATTGATGTGCCTTCTGTGTCAGTTGACATGACTGTGTGGTGACAGATCCTGTTTCAGCGTGGATGCCGAGCAGAGCACCGCCAACTTCAGCAAGTAAAGCTGAAACTCGACCTGTGTCATTAAAGCCAGGGCATGAGATACCTGCTTCTATTCCACAGTTGTCTGTATGCTAGAGGGTAGCACAAATCAGAAGACTCATTCAAGTCCATAATTTTATAGGAGAAGAAGATCCACCCAGACTGCACTAAAGATGAGTGGACGGGATGAAGATGCAGCACTTGGTACCCAGAGCAACAAACAGCAGAGATAACAGGTGAAACCTGACTGGAAATTGAGCGATTGCATGGCTTTGGAAGGACGAGGTTTGCTTATTTCAAAAGTCTTCAAATGAAGGAAATACTCACAAAAAGAATACCTCTACCCACTGGTATCACATAACCAAGAAAGGAGAATACTGTATAGGCAGGTCCATGTTAAAGATCTTTAAATGCCTTCGCAGAAACTTGCTTTTCAAAACTGAAAAGGGAAGGTGTTTTTACATGTATTGAGGACAAAATAATTCAGAAATATCTAAAGAAAATACAATCTAAAATTCACCAGAGATGCCAGATGGAGGTTCAAACCTAAATGCAACGAAGAAAAATATGACTGCTCTAGAATAGGTAGGAGCTAAATTAATTTCTGAGCTAAAGAAAAACAAATTAGTTCACTTCTTTTCTAAAGTTACCTTATTGTTTTGAAAGAAATGTTAGGATGGGTGAAGATGAATAATTACTGGTAAAATAGTTTCAGCCATAAGGAGTTAGCAACAGCAATGGTAAGGAATGTTTAGGAAACATGAGCCTTGCATACAGTCAGAACAACCTCCTGATAGAGCATATCAAGGGGTGGCTACCAGGCTAGGGCAACGGACACTTGATGTCTGTATAAAGATTGGACTTCAGTCATCATTCGCCATTACTCTGTTCTGTAGCATGAAAAGGAACAATGGGGCACTAGGATCCAATTAGGGAAAGCACTGATATGAGAACATACCATATGGAAATTTTACTGTCTACTGCCCAAAGTTCTTCATTCATAGACATGCCTGATTGTATAGAAAAAAGTTCAGTAGGTGTTGCTAACTACATTCACTTAAGTTACTCACAATATAGTTTAGATAGCAGCTCTTAATCTCAACTATGAAATAGGAGGCTAGGTGAGAAATAACATAGACTTAAATAGCAAGCAGTTGGTTTTCAGGATGGTTGGATTACTCCTCCACACTGACAGATTATAAATGCCTTCCCTGGAATGGAAAAATGCAATGGAAATGTGACTAAGGAAGATGGTGATGAGTTCTGAAGAATAAACCCATTGATATTTTTAATAGAGAAGAACTGCAGACCCTGGTTTATGAGAGATTGGAGATTAATTTATTGATGTTAAGTTTTGGATAAAGCCTTAGATATAATTTGTAAGCATCAGCACTTACTTAACGAACCCAGTTTCCTGATATGTTTGATGAGATTGGAGGGGGTCTCAGGCTGAGACACATTTATTCCAAGCACTCAGACTTGGGGAGTGGCTCAGTTTCCCAGAAACTGAAAGGCACACGATGTTCCAAGAGCTGAGGTCTCTAACCTGAAAATCCTATAACACATGCCTCTCAAAGCAGCTGACCAGGAAAACAGGATTCCCTGTGAAACCTGGCTGCTCTCAGTAGCACTGTAGTTCCCTCTGCCAAAAGGTTAGATGCATAATGATTCCATGTTTCCTGTTCCTTTAACACCAGGTGAGAGACTCATAGAGACTTAACAGAAACCTACAGATGTAGGGTTCAAGTTTATCTGTAACACTCTCAAGGAACAACTTTTCAGATAAGAAATGTTCTCTTCTGAAGTCTTGGACCTCATGGGAGAGCCCATGCTCACAATGCCAGTCTGAAGCAGGGGGGCATCAGAGGGAGCACACAGCATGCAATCTCATGTCACTCAGACATCTATGCTGTTGCCTGTGTTTTCAGTTTTCTAGTTTTCATTTGATCTAAGGAGTAGGAGCCAGAGGCTGGTATGCAGACTGTGATTATATATGTCAGTATGCAGACTTCTCAAGCACCAGGATGCGCTAAGAGTCAGTGAGCACTTGGGATGGTACTCAGACCTCCCCAGCCTGATTTGTCTTCCCCACCGAAAAGGGAGCGACCTTGATTTGTAGTGAGGATTAAGTTTCCTAAGCCATGGAGAGGTTAGTACAGGAGAGTGAAAATTACTATTATCTTATTATTATCATCATTATTATTACTATTACCTTTATTATTTATTGTAGAACATTGCACATTATGGAGATAAATGTATTCTTACATATTCTAATATAAACATGTCTAAGAATATAATTAAAATTTATTTTATTTTAATAAAAATAAAAAATAAAAATTTAGATATAAAAATAAAAGATAAAGTATTTTATCATCTCATCCTAGGTTTTAAAGAAATTAACACTCTAATCTGGGCGCTTCTTTTCTCTCCTCAAAGTAAGGCAGTACAGGAAGTGAAATCATGAGAAAATATATCATTGGCGTGATGGTGCCAGCAAGCCCGTGTAAAGCTCTGTTGATTAACTCAATTTATTTTAGACATGAGTAATTATTAAGCTTGGTGTTTCCTGCAGTGTAATGGGCAGAGCCTGGGGCTGCACACCCACTTCCTGTCTTCATGTGGAAGTTCTCACGGGCTGCCGTCCCACAGACAGACCTCTTGTTCTTGCTAGCTGTAAGAGGGTAAACCTGGGTCTTAGCGGGAGCCCCGGGAGAGGTATGGAGGCTGGGGGAGGGGAATAGGAGGAGGAACTCTGCACACAGCCCACAGGAAGGTGAAAAGATGAACCCTGACCTTCTCCAGCTGGTGCTTTATTTGGCTCTCCCACATGCACAGTGACCCTGGGGAGAGGCTGAGTCACGTCCAGGTCCAGATGTGAGCCTGAGGGTGTGAGTGCCCATGTGGCTGTGTAAAACAGCCATTTATGTCCATTTTAGTACACATCCCAGGATAGCTCATAGTACTGGGAAGCTCAGGCCATTTCTCCACTTTCTCCTCCAACTGTTAAGAAAAGCAATCTATTTCTTCACACCTGCCTCCTCTGTCTCTATTCACCTCTTTGTCTTATTTTTCATTATATTATAGCATCTAAGTACCTGAAAATTCAAAGCAATTATGAAAGTCCATCCTCATTATATCTTCATTATAATTTATCTCTTCTTAATCTTTCCCCTAATTCATAGCCATTTTTTATAATGCAGTCATTCATGTTTTATTTTGTGCTATTGTTTTCCTCTCCTGCAGACTCACCTGTTTTCTCATAATTAACTGACTCATTAGGACTCTGATAATATAGCATGGTAATGATTGCTGTGTTCTTCCTTTTCTGGAGGAATTAGCCAATGACTTCAAGAAAGGTAAGGCTTGGCCCACAACACAGGGAGGTTTCTTTTTTTAGGCTTTAAAGTGTTTTTCTCGGGGTTTTAGGTTGCAGAAAAAAAATGATGTACAAAGTGAGGGGTCTGCTGTAAATATGGATAATAGTTCTTTTCTGACTTCCTAGAAGCAAGAGATACCAAGACTTCATCTCATGTAAATAAAATAGACCTCATTTTATATGTTTCTTCTAAAGGGACTGTTCTTCAGCCTCAGTTCCCTGATTCCTCCATCCTTCACTGGAAAGGTCCTCTAGCAGGAGGGTGGACTTTGAAAATTATACGAAGATTTCAGATCTCAGCTCTCAGCATATGTTGGGATTGGTGTGACTGACTCTGCGTATCAGCTGTCTATGCTGTGGCTGCAGTGAGGCTCCACTTAACACCATGATCCTTTTCTCATCTCCTGCCTCAGTGCAACTCCAGGAGTCTATTCAAATACAAAATACGAATGAGCTTGGAGACAGGTTGCCAAAAAACAAATCTTCAAGAGAGGATCAAGGCAGATCTGCTAAAGGAAGGAATTTGTGCATTAGGGATCATGAGAACAACGCTAGATCCATCTAGGAGGAAGTCTGCACTGTCGCACCCTGCCGCAGTCAGCAGTTGACTTCCTCCTAGATGGATGGAGTCAGCATTGTGAACTGTGCCATCATCCATCGAGGAAGAGGCACAGTGACAAGGTCAAGAGTCCTGCTGCGTCTGGAAGACACTGTCTCCTCCATGTCATCCATCTCCACTCAGAGAAGATAACCCATAGACCTATGAGGAGTTGACCGTGCCCAGAAAACCATGGCTCAGTGTCCACCGGACACTCCGAAACTGTAAACAAACTCAAGGGCTGTGGTACCCAGGGAAGTTGTGGGCCAGGTTTGTTGTTAATAAGGTTGAATGGAAATGCAAAATCTGAGACTGAAATAAGTGGAGAAGGTAAAGAAAGTAAACTTGGAGGTCAATGAGATGGTGTTGTAATTGCTAATCATAGCAAGAGGGGCTGAGAAAATAGGAACAAACCTTCATAGGAAAAAAAGGTGGGCTTATAAACTATAAAAATTTATTTAAATATAAGGATGTTAGGAAATACATGTTTATAATGAGCTTAGTGTGTGTGTATATGCATGTGTGCATATGTATATATGTGTTTGTGTGTACACATGTGTATACATGCATATGTGTATTCATGTGTTTTGTGCATGTATGCTTTTTGTGTTTGTGTGTTTACATGTGTGTTAGTACATGGGTGTGAGCATGTATAATTCATGTGTGTGTTTCTGCAAGTGCTTATATGTATGTTTGTGGTTTCCTGGATGTGTGTATGTTCTGTGGGTATGTGTATATGTGCATTACTTTGTTCATGAACATATATGTGCATAAGTGTAGGTTTGTGTGCGTGCATATGTGTATTCATGCACATATATGTGCGTGTGTGTGTGTGTTTGAGTGCTCTCAAGAGAAGAAGAGAAGCAACACTGGAAGGCAAATAGGAAGTGACAGTAGGTAAGTTGTGGGGGAGTGTGGGAGAAGGTGGGGAAGGCGGAGGACATGGACCTGCTCTGCAGCGCATTTCACATGGCTCTTCCTGCTCCGATTCAGACTGTGATATTTCTCTCTGTAATCTCGGATTTAGTGTGGAATTTGTCCTCTCCCGGTCAGGCGGCTTCGTTCTCCTCAAATACCATCAGACTGTCAGTTTCTCAGTCAGACACTGCACAGTCCAGTTCTTATGACTGTATTCGACTCTTGCGTGTGACAGCCTCACACACTGCGTTACCAACCAACACCTGATGCTCATGGGTTCTCCATGCTGTTTCCATGCACTAACACTGTACTACTGTTCACCTGATCATCATAAATACAACATGACTGTATCTGACAGTACTTCACAGTTTTCAGAATTGTGTGTTGAAGCAGGTGTTTATGTGACAGATGCACACACACACATTCACATAAACATGCACACACACAGGTACACAGGCACATGAACACATACACATACATGTGTGCTCATATGGACACACACAAACATAGGCACACATATGCACACACACTCATACATGTGCACAAACACATGCTGACACACATA
>CABHPH010123317.1:0-16188 GCA_902168325.1 Peromyscus nudipes
TTTTTTTTTTTAAAATAAACTTTGTGCTAATTAAGAGAAAGCACTAAATAATACAAAAGAAGCATTTTTCTCAACACTGGTGAGCAGGTGTAAATTTTCCCATTTACTGTCACTCAAAGTGAGACCCAAATTCCCTAAGGCAAAAGTCCTCAGCCATCAGAGAAATTCTCAAAGTGCACAGCACAGTTGAGTCTGGGATTTACACATAGACTTCTTCCCTGTGACTGGTACCATGGCACATTGAGAACACTCACAAATAGTAAATTATTAAATGGCAATCACACCACCCTAGACAAAACTCTAGGAAATATCCCCTCAGATTTGGAGAATGGCTAGGAGCCCCTGGCTTCCTTCAGGGCCCCCGAAGTTCGAATCACAGTAGGGAACCATGAGGATTTGTGTCAGGGGTGGAGACTAGAGTGTGGCTCTCAGGATTCCGGTCCAATAGCCATTTATTAAGAACTGCAGGACTTGTTAAAGTAAGATACACACCATAGTTCCATCTCTGTATCCCAACATAAAGCAGTTTAGGGGACAAAGGGCTTATTTTAGCTCACCTCACCAATGACTCCAGGTTGCAGTCCATCACTGCCAGGAAGTCACAATGGTTGGGGCTTGGGCCAGCTGCTCATATCACATCATGGTCAAGAATCGGGAGAAGTGGTGTGTATATATCAACCTGTGCTCTGTCCTCTCTCTAGACGATGCTGTCCAGCTCTCTTGCTTCGGGAATGATGCTGCCCACAGTGGGCAGTAAATCAAGGAAGGAAACAGTGGGCAGCAAATCAAGGAAGGAAACACATCCACGGCAAACCTTAACAGATATTCCCGCAGGCCAAATGGATTTAGATAACCCATCCCTAATTGAGACTCTTCCCAGGTGATTATACAGTATGTCAGATTCACAGTATCAACTAATTATAACAGGATGCATATTAAGGCTTTGAAGTCTACAGCACATAGCCTACAGCTTCGGAAAGAGCAGCTGTGAGCTCAGTCTACTTTAGGTCTCGTTCCTCAGAGTTGTTTCTAACTCACTTGTCTCTGGAGCCTGGGCATTCCTGCCAATGGTTTTCAGTGACCTCTGTGTCATTCCTGACAATCTAAGCAACTTCACCCCAAGCTATGGGATATGCAAAACATATTCAGTTCTGAGAGGCCAAAGTAGATGCAACTATAGTTTTAATTTGAAATGTTAAAATTTGAAGGTTAATGTTTTAAATACATTACATAGCTTACAATGTTACATTGAGGGTGTGGAGCCTGTAGGGTATATGGGAACAGGACACTAAAAGAGGGGAGTTGAAGCTTGTAAGTATCCCTGATTCCAGCCTGCTTCTCCTTCACTCCTGTCTACACTGTGTGAATAAACTCTAGCCCCATGCTCCTTGTTCCAGCCATTATGTTATGAACTGGTCCTGCTGCTTTGTCTCTCCACCACGATAGACAGACATGTCTCAGACCACATGAGCCAGCATAAACTTCTACTCCCTCAAGTTGTTTCTGTCAGGTATTTGGACCCAGTGACGAGAAAAATAGCTACTACAGATGCAAGGCTTTTCTTCCCATTCATCACAAAGATTATCATCTCCTTGTCTCCACAGTTTTCCACCTGGGTGATCTCCATCTGGGCTATGTGTTCTGCAGCTTTTGTGCAGAATTTTGAGCCTTAGCTATTCTATTTCCCTTTTACCCCCTCAGTCTATTTCTATGTTTATCATTCCTTTAATTTGTATGTTTGAAATGAGATATTTCTCTATCTTAAAAAAAATCCTGTTTGTTTCATCAACGACACAGTTAATTACACTCATTAGCAACCTTCCCCACTTAGCTGTATTTACTTTTAGTTTCTATGAGGCGTAGACCACCCACATTCATGATATTTTCACTTCTCCAAATTAGGTAATTGGACTTATTCATCACTGAAAATAAGGCACCCAGCAATCTTTTCACGCACAGTTATTCATGGTTTCTCTCCTGTCTGCATGCTGCTCTCCAGCTCACGTGGTGGGTATCGCCTCCATTGACGTGTGCAGATAAAGCCTACGGCAGGAGCCTTGGCTCAGGCAGTGTGCTCGTTTACACGTGACAGCAGTGCTTGGCTCTGTTGTTGCCATCCTTGGGTCAAAAACTTGTTCTTTTAAACAAATTAGATGATCAAGTTTGTATTTGCTTTGAAAACACAACGTCTCTCCCTCATCCGGTGTGTGTTTCAAAAACCATAATATTCTTTATTCTTTGAATTGAAGAATTTTATCATTATTTGTCTTGACACTGGTTCATGTTTGCCAGTTTTTGCTTGAAAGCTGATCCTGATTTAGGTCCTACAACTCAAGTTTTTAAATATATTCTTCAGTGTCACCCTTGGTCACCGTTTCTGTCCTATTAGTTCAGAGTGATGAACTGCTGTTATTTATGGGTCTGATATTTGTGCATATTCTCTGTGTGTCTCTGCCTCGGCCTCTGTATTTGTCTCGCTTTCTTTCTGGTTCCACATTATTGTGTCAGCATTTTTAATTCTTTTTCTTCATGTTATAAAATCAGTACATGAGGAAAATACACAAATATAAAAGCAAAGGGAGGGAAGGACTGGAAAGTCCCTTTCATCCTGGTGATCAGATGTTTCTTCTGATCGTTTTTACTTGAGGGAGTCTCTCATATAGTACTTGTCATACGCTCATTTTCACATTGCTATTTTATTCCAAACACCATGCTACCCCATAGCATGAACAACTTACCACATTAGGGCATAATGACTTTAAAAGGACTGTTTCTGATTGACACATGTGTGCAATAGTTATGGGAAGCATTGTGATTGGTGCTTTAGCTCATGGATACACTGGGTGGTGATTATGGTAATTATCATCTCCATCCCCCTAGACTTTTATCCTTTCATTATGGTGAGAATGTTCAAATTCTTCTGACACTTGTGTGTGTGTGTGTGTGTGTGTGTGTGTGTGTATACATATATGTGTACATATGTATATATATATCTCACATTATGTTTAAGTACCATGCCACAGAACTCCATAACTTCCCAATGCTAACACTGAGTGTGCTGACAGTCCTCTCCTCTCCACACTCCATTCGATAGTCACCAATGCCAACTTCTTATTGATCAACATTTTGGATTCCAAGTGGCCAACAGGTTCACCACCATAGTGGCATTATCTGCGTTTTTAGAATCGAGACACTCTCGTGATTCCCCTGTTGAGGGTAACATTGAACATTGTGTGGTGCACTGGTCTAAGAACACTTACTTGTCAGAGTTTCCAAGAAGGTAAAGAGGAACCCGTTAACTAATACTACAAATCTCCCATTCTGAATTTACATTTATGTAGTCAAGTCATTTTTGCAGATTTGCATGTGTGGAATATTTTCTGCAGTCTGTCTTTGTACCTGAGGAAATGTGTTTCTTGTTTCATGTATAAAAGATCACTTGGCTGTGTGGAGAACTCCTGGATCACATTCATTCCCCATCAGTCTCCTTAGATGTGCTTTCCTCATCTTCTGTGGTAGGGTTTGAGAGAAGACTGCCTTTCCTGCCTTTGTAGGTAATGTTTTTTTTTTCTGATAGTTCTTAGATACCCACCCCCTGCCAGTATCCTTGAAGTTGAAAACTTTTCCAGGATGTGTTTGGCTAGGACTAATTTTTCATTACTTCTTCCTGGAACTTGGAGTGTTATTTGATCTGCCCACTCTGATCACTTTCCAGATAAGCCAGGTCAGTTGGGACGTTTTGCATGGATGAAGGTGCCTCTTGTGTCTTCAAAGGTGTCTTTGAAGTAAGAAGCCTCCCCTCCCACTCTGCCACCCTTCAGCTCCTGAGGGCCAGCAGTATCCCAGAATTATCCCTGATGCCTTTCTTTCTCACTCCTCAGTTAGTCAGTTAGCAGTCCTGTCCACTTCCTTCATCTGTATGTTGTGTCCAGAATCCACTTGTTCTTACCCAGCTACGGCCATGCTCTGGTCTGAACTAGAATTGCCTATCCCAGAACCCCTCTCCCATGTCCTCTTGGTCTGGGGCTTCAGTGTTGCACCTACAATGTGTGTTCAACACTGTCTCCACATGATCCGAGGAAAGCATATAATTCTTCCTCCTCTGGTGTGGGTGGCTCTGCTCTCCACTGTCCTGGCTGTACCTCTGGGAGTATGTCTACGTAGCAGGTCTCTCTTTGCAGCAATTTGCACACACATTCTTGCCCTTTCCCTGAATCTGTCTTTTCTCAAGCATTACCTTGATGCTGTTTCCTCAGCACCTTTAATACCACTTTTTAGATACCACATTTTCAGTGAGCCTTCCCCGATACTTGGACTTAAAGTCACAGCTCCCTATCTGGATCCCTTCCATTCACTTCCCTATCCTATTTCCTCACAGGGTCTTCTAACTTGTAATGTAGTGTGCTTATTTGTTTTGTTTGTTGTGTGCATTCTCCATAGACTGTCAGCCCTATGAGCACAGGTGTTTTGGCCTGAGTTGTTCAACAGTTCTATTTCTCACACTCTCCAGGCACTGCGTCTCACTCATGGTGGATGCCTGTGTGTAATTTTTTAGATTAATTCATGAGAAGATGCAAACCAACAATGTAGATGGACTTAGCACATCTATTCCCTAAGGGACCAGTATATATATGATTGCCTGTCACAGGGTCTGGATTCAGGAGTCTGTGTGGAAATTTTCCTGGGAGTGTTTGCCAGACCCTCAGCAGAGCACTGTGATGTCCCCCTATGAAGGGCTAAGTGATCACTTGAGTGAGGAGCACCATACAGGGTATTTTACTGTCAGGAAGTCCCTATGTCTTCCCTGCTCATCCCACCTCACCCTGAGGTACTGACACTACTCATCTCTTCAACAACTCCATCATTTTGCCTTTTCCGGGATGTCATTAATCTAAATGTAAGTCAGACACAGCCTGTAGTCCTTAAAGACTGGCTTGTTTCACTTAGCCACATGGATTTGTTTCTTTTCATGTCTTTTCATGGCTCACTACCCATTTCCTCACTGATTATGTCTGAATGGCCTGAACTTTTGGTGACAGGAATGTGTTCATCAATTGTAGCAATGCTCCACTCAGGTTCAGGTGTGAAATGCTAATAAAGAAGACAACTGTGGAGAGATGGAACAGATGGGGAAATTTCCTTGATTTCTGTGTAAATTTCTTTACATTTTAAACTGCTTAGAAGCTAACCAAAGGCTTAGCTTTACTTATGTTTGTATGATCTATGAGATGATAGCACTTGCCTTCTGCTTCAGAGGGTACATTCTATTCTATCTTGGGGCACATAAACCTTAAACTTTTGTCTATAAATCAAATACTTGACCTTTAGTGGCACCCTCTGGCATGAGGGTGCACATCACTTTCTCTGTACTAGGTCCAGCTATCCTGAGTTGTTGATATCTTGGATCACAGTGATGCTTGGAAGAACTTTAAGATAAACAAGGCCTGTGAACTAGTCAGAGCAAGGTCCTGAAGAGACCGAGTACAAGGCATTTACAAAGCCACTGTTATTTCATAAGGACACGTTGCTTTGTCTTTTCCCTGTGCAGCTATGAGAGACCTGCTGATCTCTTCCAGTGAGGTGCCTTATATTGTCATTAACTGGGGTTTGGATGGCCTTGGTTAAGATTATAACTGTCAGTCGCAGTCAACAAATTCTCAAATACAGTCCCTTTCCCTATAACTTCTCTATTTTTTGCATATATTTATATGTTATATGTGTGCATATACACACATGCACACAGTATGCATTGATACACATGTGAAGGTCAGTAGATGATTGTCTGATCCAGGGATTGAATGCAGATTATCAGACTGGGCAGCAAGTATCTTTATGTGCTGAGTCATCTTATTGACTCCTTATAACTGTTCTCTATAGTTTGACTTCTGTCTTAGTCATTGTTCTATTTCTGTGAAGAGATGTCATGACCTAGGCAACTTATAAAAGAAAGCATTTAATTAGCGGCTTGCTTATAGTTTCAGAGGGTTAGTCCATGACTATTGTGGGAGGAAGCATGGTGTCAGGTAGGCAGACAGGTATGGCATTAGAGTGGTAGTTGAGAGCTTACATCCTGATCTGCATGTACGAGGTAGAAAAAGCTAACTGGGAATGACATGGGCTTTTGAAACTTCAAAGCCCACCTTGAGTGATACACATCCACTAACAGGCCACACCTCCCAATCCTTTCCAAACAGTTCCACCAACCGGGAACCAGACATTCAAATATATAAGCCTCTATGAGCCATTGTCATGCAAACTACCACAGCATTCTCCCTCCTTGCTTCTATGGGTTGCATTTTAAAGCATAGTTCTTTTTATTATTATTATTATTTCTGAAGTGCGTAGCTTGCTATTAAATTGTGTGTTTTTCTCACTTTCTCAGCTGTGTCAATCTTCAGCCATAAAATTCTCTCTAAGCATCGTGAGACGGTTGCCTCTAATTCTTGTGGCATACTGACGGGAGTAAACGTAGTGTGGTGCAGTCTTCCCTCGCTTCTCTAGGGAGGCTTCCTTCACAGGTGTGAAGTGCAGTGGAGGAGAGAGCAGAGGCCTGGAGCTACCATCTGCTCCTCAGCAGCCAGCTCATTCACTAATGAGTGTCACTGCAGAGAATAAATGTCAGCACACAAAGGGACCCTCCCAGGCATCTCTTTTGCCCAAGTGATATTCAGGTTTCCTTGGTCACATGACACGGGAAATTGAACTGATGTCACAGAAGATAACTCAAGTGTGTCCACTAGCTCCCAGCCCTTCTCCAAACTGAGGAGACTCCACATAGCTCCAGTCAATGGCCGGCATTTCTGATGGGGTTGCAGAAACCAGCAAAAAATAATCCTCTTGATGACTTGGCTTGACAGGGTGTGTGACTCCTCTCCTCTCTGGCTCACCATGATGACACCGTTGCCTGTGTAGTCCCTGAGCTGTCTTCTTTCCTGGTGTAATGTACTTGCAGCTCAGGGTACCTGGGTTCGTGTCCCCATTCTTGTTACAGGGGAGGGCCAGGGTGCTCTCTACTCCTGTTCCATTTCTTTATGTTAGAATCCTGTTAAGAATCAACTTAAAGGAGGAAGGTGTGTTTCAGCTTGTAGTCCTAAGGTTGAGAGTAGGGAATGCATTTTGGCAGGAGCTCAAGACAGCTGGCCGCACTCTGTTCATAGTCAGGAGGCAGAGAAAGAGGAAAATGCCGGTCCTTATTTTGCTTCCTTCCTTTTATTCAGTCCAGGACCCAAGCCCACAGTCAGGGTGGGTCTTCCCACCTCAGTGAACGCAGTTTAGAAACTCTCTCACAGACATGCCAGAAATTTGTCTCTTGGTTAATAGTAGATCCTGTCTAGTTGACAGTCAGTATTAACCATCACATTTGGAAAAGGGCCACTGTCACATGTACTTTCTACTTCTTAAGAGAAGAGCAGTGAAATGTCGATACCACCCCCCCCCCACACACACATTTTTCTTAAGATGCAGCTTCCTTTGCATAGGTTTCTACAAAGCCAAGGAATTTTCTCTGGAGATATTCTGAGTGACAGCCTCATTGCTTTCCAACACTCAGGCCTCCAAGCCTCTTCTCTCTGGGTATTGCAAGGGCACTGCCATACCTAACCTATTTCCCCTACTGTGCACAGGGATTTATCTTGGCTCTGTTACAGCGTATATTCATTTATCTCTAGAACAATGAAGACAACATGAAACAAGGTGGGAATTCTATCATATTCTAGAAACATATCTGAGTACTAGTTAGGGTTCTTAATAGCTCTTTGGTTAATAAAAATGATAATGGGTATATGACTGCTCACAATACCATTAATTTCAGATTTCAGGTATTTTCGTCCCATATTTGATGTGGAATTAGTAAAGAAAAACAAAGGTATAAATCTTCACCCTGTATGGGCAAAGCATTAACAATCCCCACCCTACCCCCATGCTTTCTATCTGTACAATCTTCCAAATAGCCAGTGCAAGAATGGCACTCATTAATATTTTATGGTTGCCAAGATTTCAGGTGCATGGGTCTATTGAGCTTTATAAGCAGCCGGGATGGCTACACGTTAAAAACACACCTCATAGGGCTGGCAAGATGGTTCAATGGTTAAGAGCACTGACTTCTCTTGCTAAGGACCCAGGTTTAGTTCCCAGCACCCAAGGGTGGCTCATGACTGTATAATTCCAGTTCCAGGGGACATGATGCATTCTTCTGTCCTGTATGGGCACAGGTTTTCACATGGTACATGTACATGCATGTAAGCAATATACTCATACACATACATTAAAAATAATAAATCTTGAAAGGAGCAACGACCAAACCACACATCAGGTATGATGTGTTTGGAAAAGAAATATTGAGACTAAGTAAACCAACATGGTAGGGATGAAGCCCCTGTGTTCACAGTACGTTGCCCTGACAGCATGATGGTGTGGGCACCTGTGAACACTGCATAGCTCACGTGTTCTGCTGTGACCTTGTAAAGCTTCTGGAGAACTCTGGACTTAGCTAAGCAAAAGACTCTTGTTTGGGTTGTTGTGAGCTCTTCACGTCCCGTGCTGCTCTGAGTGCTTTGTTTTAGGAAGATTGGGGCTTCTGTACAGATTTTCATTGCTTATTTAAAGATGGCTTTGCATATGCATGTGCTCAAGAACTGTGCTGTAATTGTCTCTGGGGGGAAATGAAAGGGGTGCTGCTTTGGTGTGGGCACTGTGTATTATCACTCTTGGGGAGAAGGCTTCTGCCCAGGCCATGGGCCTGAAGTGCTGGACTGCATCCTCAGAGCTGTTCAGCCACCTCTGTGCCCTTTGGTTCCTGTCTCCGAGGTGTTGGAGAAGGTTTGATGTATATAGGCTCCCATTTGTAGGATGACTTTCGACCAATTGAAAACAGAAGTTGACAGAATGCTGAACTCTTCAAGATGTCCTTGGTAACACTATAAACACTTCTCTCCGCTGCCCTGGCCTCAGCTTTATACCAGGTCATGATCTCCTTGTCAGGAGATCTTTATGTTTGTGGCATGCAGCTGGAGCTGCATCTGAAGCACTTACTTATCTTAATGCCCTTTGTGCTGTGGTGTATTTCAAAGGCTGTGCTGGTGGGTGGTGTCTGGCACCTGCTTTCCCTCTCACTACTGGTCGTTCCTGAGGACACATCCTGCTGTTACGGCTTGAGTATGAAATGTCCCCACACACTAGTGCGTTTGAACACTTGGTGTCCTATAGTGGTGCTGTTTCAGGAGGATGCAGAACCTTTTGGAGATGGGACCTAGCTACAGGAAGTGGGCCATTGGGAGGTGGGTCTTGGGGGGGTCTAGCCTGTCCTGGCTTCTGGTAGATGGTGTCAACCTTCTTCATGCCCTCAGACACATTCACAAGCAGCTTTGTGTTACTATTACTACAGAAAGTAAAAGCTCCCACCACAATGTGTTCCCTGCTGTGGCAGACTGTATCCTCTCCAAATGTGACCCAAAATAAACCGTTCCTCTCTCAGGTTCTTTTGTCCGAGGTTTGGTCAAAACAATATAAAAAGTGACTACTATAGACATGAAGTCTTTCAAAAAGCAACTTTTTGACAAATTTGGTCACCAGGTTTTTTTCATATATGAACAATATTGATTGGTTTTAGTGTTTTCCTTACCATTCAGACAACTTATGTGTGTTTGTTCCTGTGTGGGTGCATCTGTGGGCAGAGCATGTGCATATGTGTGCATGAGTATGTGTGTTTGTGGAGGCCAAAGATTGCCTTTTGAATTGTTCTGAGACAGGATGTCTTACAGGAGCCTGGCACTTACCTGTCAGTCTAGGCTGACATACAGTGAGCTCCTGGGTTTTTCCCCATACTGGAAGTACAGCCATGGCACACTATACAGGGCTTTTTTTTTTTTTTTTTAATGTGGCTTTTGGGGATTTAAACTCAGATACTTAGGTTTGTGCAGCAAACACGTCACTGACTGCACAATCTCTTCAACCCCCTACAACAGAACATTTGAAAGCTCAGGGGAAGCTCTAACCAGAAACTGTGAAAAGCTTCAAACGTCTTGGATGGAGGCTATGGTTGTAGACCAGGTAACTTTATCCTTCTGCCATTGAAACACAGTTCCCCCAGACTGGCAGTGGGTAGGGTCCATGTAGGTCTGGGAGCCAGACTTCAGATGGGGCCTTCCACTCTGCCCATTGTCCCTGGATCAAATGAAGTGAGCCCTCATTCACTTTCTTTTTCTGGGGTGTTTTAATAAATAAAGTTGCCTAGGGGTCAGAGCTATTAACAAGCCATAGCCAGGGTCTGGCGAACAAGTAGTGATGCGGCAGTTAGGCAGTTGGGCTTACAACCAATGAGAAGGCAGAACAGAATTCTATAAAAGGACAAACCCCCTTTTGAGCGGAGTCGTTGCTTCAGAGAGTGACTAGCGAACTGAAAGCAGTTAAGGCTCTTAGCTCTGACCTCTTCGGCTTTTCTCTTTACTTGGATAGTGTGTTTCTTTTTTAGCTACAAAGTTACAACTACAGGGGTGGGTCCTTAGTCACTTCCTTTTCCTGGGGTGGTCCTTAGTCACTTCCTGTTCCAGGGGTGAGCCTTTATTCACTTCCTTTTCCTGCCTCATTCATTTTGTTGTGGGCTGACCTGTGTCACTACAAATCCATGGGTTGAATGCATTGGGTTTTTGAAGATATGGTCTTTGAAGAGGAGATTAAGTTAAAATGAGGCTCCTAAAATGATCCCTTGTCCAAATGACTGGTGTCTTCCTAAAAACTTACTGGGACAGAAAATGGAAACATTAGCAACACTGGATAGAGAGGGATTTGCCTGTGAAGACACACAGAGAGAACACTACACACTCAGGAGGGTGGCCAAAAAGGATGCTGAATCTGTCTTGAGCAGACACATTTTTTCTTGTTATTATTCCTTAGACACTGCAGTATAACCACTATTTACTTAGCATGCATATTTATTTAGGCATTGAAAGCAACCTAGAAATGATTTAAAGTAAAAAAGAGGAAGTGCATCTGTTGTATGTAAATATCACACTATTGTTGATGAAGGAATTGTACATCTGTGGATCTGAGCATCAGTAGGTTGAGGGCACAGGCTCCTGGGGCTCATTCTTCATGATTCTAAGGGATTACAGTGTGAGGTCCTGGGGCTCATTCCCCATGATGCTAAGGGATGGCAGTGTGGGTCCTGGGGCTCATTCTTCACAATGCTGAGGGATGACAGTGTGGATCCTGGGGCTCATTCCCCATGATGCTGAGGGATGACAGTGTGGGTCCTGGGGCTCATTCCCCATGATGCTGAGGGATGACAGTGTGGGTCCTGGGGCTCATTCCCCATGATGCTGAGAGATGACAGTGTGGGGTCCTGGGGCTCATTCCTCACAATGCTGAGGGATGGCTGTGCTAGATTTCAGCTGCTGTTGCAAAGATTACAATTTTCTAGACGTAATTTCTTGGTATTTATAATTTGGTTAGAATTGATAAGTTCCCCATATTTATCTCTTGTCTTATGTAGATGGAAGTTTTCCTATGTGCACAACTGTTCGGTCCCAAATAAACACAAAGAGGCTTATATTAATTACAAACTGTTTGGTCTATGGCTCAGGCTTATTGCCGGCTAGCTATTACATCTTAAATTAACTCATTTCTATCAATCTAAGTATTGCCACATGGCTGTAGCATTACCAGTCTGCTGGCATCTTGCTCCTTGGGCAACTGGATGGTGTCTGGCCTGACTCCGCCCTTCTTCTCTCTGTATCTTTCCTTGGATTTCTTGCCTGGCTATAATCTGTCCTGCCATAGACCAGAGCAGCTTCTTTATTAACCAATGATAGCAACACATATTCACAGCATACAGAAAGACCACCCCACAGCAGTCTTACTCTGCTTAGAATTGGTATTTTCACTATACTGATGTCCTGCTGTCTAGTCACTTTCCAATTATTAGGCTGTGTTCTAGAACATTCTGCATGGCTCTAGCTTTCTCCAAGTAGCTGTGCACTATTGTTGGTTGTTTGGCAATATATTTAGTTGTTTATGTGAAGAGTTTATTTTGGTAGGTTTTTATGATTATTGTGTCAGTTATAAAGAGATACTACTGACTTTTCCATATTTTGTAAGCTACATATTCTACCAGCATCTTCTATTAATACAAATTTGTTTTCATGTTTCATGTTTTCTGTTTCTCATGAATATTCTAATAAATAATCCCATCGATCTGTCCCCTTGGAAATCTGATAAAACGAACCCAACAAAATTTGTTTTTCCTTGTTCTTCATGCAAAGGAGCAAACACCCTGAGTTCATTTTTATATCCCAATTTCTTCTTTTGTGGAAGAGTTTCCCCAAGGTGATGAAGCTGTTTCAGGAAGCTTAGTCCAGAGCTATTCTCAGTAGTGAAATCCTTCGCTCTTCTATCACCCCAAGAACTTCATGTGTTTCAGTCCACCTTGACTTTTGTTCCTTTTTGGCTACAGTCTTTCCTACACCTTTTAAAAGCATTTTCCCTGCAGAGTTTCAGTTCCCCTGCATGCAGCGGGCTCTTCAGACTGTGTTTTGAACTAGAGCATTGCTGCACCTGTCTCCCTAGCTTGCTGTGTTTCTATGTTCCTCTTAGCATTTGTCCTGCAGATGTTAGTCTTTATTACAGAGTAAAGAAAGATTTATTCTTTAAAGTCAAACAGAAAGCAAACATGCCAGCTGCAGGGCCGCTAATACGTAATAGATTGATTTCACTCAAATTTCACTTAATGTACAAATAGTGTAAACTAAGTGTTGTATGATGTTATATAAATTTAACTTTAAACTAAAATGAAAATGCTCAGCTTTGCATTTGTGTGTCTCTTTATATGTATTTTAGAAAGCTACCTATGTCTCTCTTTAGAGTGGATTGCTAAAAATCTCCTCTTTGGGCTTTATTTTGACTTGGAATCTTACATGATTTTATCAGCCCCGTGACTCTCCTTGTTAGTTGGTTATCATCACTTAACACAGCATGTGACTGCTGTCATGCTTGGACATTGCTACATTTGTGCATGGTGATGACTAGTTTAGGGAATGAAATCATCCCATTTCAGAGTTCGTCTGGTTTCTGTCTCCTCTGTGGTCTCTCTGTACTTTCCTTAATGGCAGACATGCTTCAGTTCCTCCCAGGCCCTCTGTCTGAAGAAGTTCCCTGCGAACTGACCCTTTGTGGGTCCCTCACCCAGTGTGGCAAGCAATTAGTATAAGGATGTAACTGAGTTTGAATTAGGCTACTTATGAGACCTGAGAGGGCTACTGTGTTTATAGAAAAGAGACACACCCATCACCCAAGGAACCCTCTCTCCGCCCCCTTCCTGCTCTGTGCTGTGTCTTTCATGACCACTGCATAAAGGTCAGTTATATGAGAACACAGCAAGAAGGCAGCCAGCTGAAGCCAGGAGGAGAGCCCTCACCAGAAACTAGATCAGCCCAAACCCTGGGCTGGACTTCCAGTCTTCAAATTGTGAGAGAATAAGATTCCATTATCATTTTTTTTATTTTTTCTTCTTTTATTGATGCCACCAGCTAGTGGAGTGATGTTAAGGTAGCCCAACTGGAATAATGCACTCTTTCTGGAAGATTTTTCAGTGTATTTATTTTAAAAAAGCATTTTCAAATCTATATTTTCTAATGATCAACATCAGAAGCAAACTTTATTGACACTTATGAAATATAGTGAGCATGTATTTTAAAGCCCATTTGGCCTTTATTGATGGCTCTGAAATTTTTGAATACGAGTTTTACTTTAAATCATAAAGTTTCCAGGCCACACAGAAAATAATATTTGCATTGTTTTGCCAATAAGTGATGGTTAATATTGATTGCCAACGTGTGGGACCTTGGAGACAATTCTCTGGGCCTGTCTGTGAAAGGTTAGACTGACTGAGGCAGGGAAACCCACCCTGGACATCGATGTCACCATGTCCCGACGTGGACTGAATAAAGAGAGAAAGCAAGATAAGACTGCCGTTCACTGATCTCTGCTTCAGGACCCTGGACTCAATATGACCAGCTTGGGCAGCAGAGGCTGGGGAAGGGGAAAGGTGGAAGCAGGTGTGCATCCATAGCCTGTTGGCAGATGCCTCTGCAGGTGGATACAGCTTCAGGTATGATTGTAGGCGGTGTGTTTAGCCAGGCATGGCATATTAGTGACTTTTCTGTTGCTGTGATTAAAACACCATGAGGAAGGCAGTTCACAGAAAGAAGGGTTTGTTTGGGCTTAGGGTTCCAGAGGGATAAGAGGGGGAGCATGGCCGTAACTCACATCTTAAACTGCCAGCAGGAAACAGAGAGCCAACTGGAAATGACATCAGTCTTTTAAACCCTCAGAGCCTGCCTCCATTGACATACTTCCTCCAACAAGGCCACACCCTCTAAGCCTCACCAAACACCAACACCAACTGAGAGCCAAGTATTCAAAGGACCAAGACTATGGGAGGCATCTCTTTCAAAGCACCATACTTGTGTATAGGCCAGAGTGGCTACTGTCAGAATTGGCTATGTGCATGTGTGACCGCAGGTACATGTGGACATAGGCAAGTGTGGCTGCAGGCAGGCTTGGCAGTGGATAGACGTCACTGCTCCTAGGTCCTTAGTGGGACTGGTCAAGGGAGAGAATGTGTGGCTCCCTCAGGAACAAGTCCTTTATGAGCACATTCTCCTGGGGGTGCACCAGTGGCCAAAGAACCATGGGAAGTTTTCAGGTGACAGATTGGAGATGGAAGGAAAAGGACATAATGACAGAAGTGTCCAAAAGGAAAGTACTGCATGTGACTGGGACCTCCTTTGGGCCACTGGCCACTGGAGCTCTATGAAAGATGTCCTGGTCTCCAGCAGTGTGCTGAGCATTGAGTATCTGGGCACATGCGGGCAGGGCACTCCCAAGCAGGTGCTCTACTCACCACTAATTTCAGCTGTTGTTCCTTAGCTCAGTCCGTCCTCCCATTTGAGAAAAACTGAGTTCTTTTCCTCCTAAGGGAACGGCTTTGGACTAACAGATGAAACTCTCCCTACATCTCAGGGAGGTAGCAGCGTCCTCAGAGGTAGCACTTCAGTAGACTTGTATGGTGGATCATATTCTAACCCTGCCACGATTGTAGCTTGCTTTCTTTGGGGTTTTAACTGGAATGTTTGTGAACATAAGGTCACCTTGCTAAGCTCCACTATTCCCAAATCTACACCTTGTATGTGTGGCCACCCGCAGCTCAGTACTGGGTATAAAAACAGTTCTCAACCAATTTACCCTTGAATTCAAGACCGAGTGTAGAATTTTACATTGTAAACTTTTCTGCTGCTCATACTGCTGGAAGGTTGTCTGACATTAGAAATAAAAAACAAAATCTGAATTTAATTTTTTTTAATCTTGAGTCATTGATCTAATTTTTTCACTTTAAACCTGAATATTTTCCCCTTTTCTTCAAGTATGGGGCATCCACGGAGTAATTCTGTGGCTTCCTAGGAGTTTCTTTAGTGAGTGGATGCCATCCTTCTGGGATTTTTTTCCCCATCTAACACAGTATTCTTGCTTGTCTAATTGGTGTCTGAGACTTTCTTTATTTCCTGTCCTTTTTACCACCACTCCTCTTCTGAGATTATGTGTGATCCTTTGTCTTCCTGATTCACAAACACCGGCAGTTGCTCAGGCTTGTCGTCCACTTCGCTGGATCAATTTTCGGCAGTCTTGGTCCCTGTTTGTTTAAATGTGTGAAGGGTTAGATGATATCTGGTAAGGACAGTCTCTTGACCCTTTCTCAGTCTTGTGCTTTGCCTTGGCTGTGTTCTGTGGTTCTGCCATCTCCTGCCTCATGTGGTCTTTTAGCCCTGTTTTCTGTTGGAACTACGAAGCTGACACTGGAGGGTCATCTCGTCCTCTCCTCTCTGCTGTTCTCTCTCTCTCTCTCTCTCTCTCTCTCTCTCTCTCTCTCTCTCTCTCTCTCTCTCTCTCTCTCTTTCAATTTAACTCCTTTCATTGAGCCTTCTTCTTCCACTTACCAATCTTTAATTCATGTAATTATTGCTGGTATCCATCACTTCACCCAGAGAGGGCGCACCTGACGTCATGGGACCTTCTGCTGCTTTTCCTTCCCAGTTCTTCCCTGACTTCCAGAATTGCTCAGTCTAGCCCAGGTCCTTAACTCTCCTGAGCAGACTCCTGCTGTGCTGAGAGCAAGGCAGCAATTTGTTGCCCTTGTCC
>CABHPH010123318.1:20738-31890 GCA_902168325.1 Peromyscus nudipes
AAGAAGAAGAAGAAGAAGAAGAAGAAGAAGAAGAAGAAGAAGAAGAAAAGGAAGAAACCTATGTAAGCAAATAATAAGTGGAAGGATGTGTGGAAAAGATAAATAGCAAGCAGATACATAACCAGAAGTTATATTACTGTGGCTTCAGAATAGAAGGAAGAAGTGTTTCTTGGGTTTTAAGTGTGTCCTGATCCATCAGCCGCCAACTAAGTTGTCCTAACCCCAGATTGTACTGGCTACATGGCCACATGGCAACATTGCAGGGATATGGCAGACAACACTCAACTATCTACAAGGAGATGGACTCAGAAGTCTTCAAGATCCATTACAATGTCTAGGCTCAGCCTGACTGAGCCTGATGGAGCCCAATCTCAGGAGCTACCCAGACTTGAGTTGAGTTAGTGCTTGGATGGGAGACGATGGGCTGGCTCTAAAGCTGGCTCTGCAATTCTGTTTGCTCTAAGTCTACAGAAACCACTTGAGCCCCACGGCATAGTACCTCCACAATTCATGATCTTTCTGACAGCAGTTGTGGTTAAAATCTTCCTGCTTCTTAAATAATCCGCCAGTTGTCCTCCGATAGGCACCACAATGGTCATTACCATGTGTGGGACAGCTGACAAGAGACCCACCTAGAAGGAAAAGAAACAAAGACCCAACTTAAATTCTTCTGAGAGATCTTCACAAGTCCCTGCTCAACCCCCTTACACAGCCCCACAGCCATTACCAACTTTAACCATCTAATGTGGCATCTCTGAAGGTCTGAACTTCATAACCATTAAGAATGAATGGGGTGCTGATTCTGTGTATGGACCAACTGTCTTCCCACCCAACTGAAAGTTCCACAGAGCCAGAGACAAGTCTTACCCCTCACAAGGCCCCTGTATCTAGAACAAGGCCTAGTGGAGGAAAAACATACTTGGTATCCACCATCACACGACTCTGCTGGTTCTTCCCGTCTCTGCCTGATAGTGCCTGCAGTTAGTCAGACATCTACCTACACCTGGCTGCAGCTCTTTCTCTTGACAAAAGGAAGCTTTATTGTTCCGTGGTGATTATATCGTTTCACTATCAAAACCTCCCTGAAACGCAGGCGACCTAATGACGATGGCTGGAGACCCTGAAGGAGCTTCTTCCTAAACTATCCCAAGCAACCGTTACTGCTACATTTACCATTATGGAAAAAGGGACTGGTCTGAAACATTAGCCTCAGTGTTCCTTCTGCTACCCAATTAGCAGCTTATTGCATTTATTTATTTCGGGGGAAGAGATCCCGTCATAGCACACATTACTGAGGTCAGAGGACAACTTCTAACACCTGAGTCCTTGGGGACCAAACCCAATCAGACTTGACCATAAGCACCTTTACCTGCTGAGCCATCTCGATAGCCCATGAGTAGTTTGGGAAGAGAAAAACCCACTCCATCAAATACTTTTACCTTTGAACTAATATTCAGTGTTTGCATTAGCTGAATTCAGAAGCACCCTAGGTTTAGATAGAGGCATTGTCATTAAACACAGATTAATACATCTTTGATCCTTACTAAAAAGAAATTAAATAGTCAGACTCTTGTCTGACCTCTAGGATGCTACGTGTCACAGAACCTTGTGAATGATAGCCATTTTAATTATTTTATCATGTAAAGTTATTCTCGATCGGATCAAGACAGTTCAAGTTCAAGAGCATTGGAAGCATCTGTATGTTTACCTTACTGATTGCAAACCCAAAGACCTCTTCAAAGTAAGCAGGCTGACTTATTAAGAGCAAATAGAAGGTCCAGCTTCTGCAGAAGTTGGCCACAATGATCGCGTAGACAGGCAAGGATGTGAAGAACCTTTTCCATGGTGTGTTGAATTTCTAGGGAGTGAAAAAAAGACCATGAGCTTTTGAGTGAAGATGGTGACATCTTAGTTCTGTAAGAAGGTGTACAGAGTACTGAGGTCCTTGTGTTAAAAAATAAGCATAGGGAAAACCAGGAATGTTAGGAACACAGTCTTGTTTCTTCAACAGAAGGGATGAGTATACCTGTTTTCCACCCAGAAGGCTGGGAGTGGATGTGATTAATAGCCTGGTGATCTATGCTATCTATAGGGACCGACATCACCCAAATCTCCCAGACTACTATGTTTATCACAGACCCTCCCTCCCTAGACCTTTATCTTAAGCATTGCTTCTCAGTCAATAGAACGCATCCTTATGGAAGAGGTCACATGTACTTTATAGCCCGGTGACCTCTACACTATCTGTATGACTGAGACCACACCAGATCTGAGTCCCTTAAGCTATAGAACCCATCTTCATGGTAGAAGTCACATGTACTTTGCAAAAAGAGTTCCCATGTAGTCATACCTTAAGCTTTATTGTACACATGGTATTAAGATAATTGTTACCAGGAAACTTTTTTCCAAAATTGTACTGTACTTAAATATGTCTGAAACAAACTGCCCAGTGTCAGACTCCAGAAGTTGGAACTAGCAATGGCTGGTTCAAAGTGCTGAACTGGATTTCCTTCTTGCCTTTTGTGGGTCATTCTTCTGCCAGCCGTAGTGTTTGCAGGGACCTCCTCATCCTGCCCCGCCCCAGAAGATAACACAGTCATGGAGAGAAGCACATGTAGGGAAGAGCGGACTTCACCTTCCATCTGTACTTACACTCAGACTGGCCAAGTTGGCTCCTTCTCCTATACTTGTCTCTATGTACGTCTTTTCCGCGTTGGATATCGTCGGGTGAGCTGCTGGGCACTCATAAGCCTGCAGCAGCCAAAATATGTACCAAACAATCCCAAACATACCTGCAGATAAAAAACAAAAGGCTCAGTGGCAAAGCCTCATTGGCTACCATCTCTATAGTTGTTCATTTTTCTGATAATATGTGTTCATTGTTCTTGGCGGTTTTTATCTTGTTTAATTGAGACTTAAAGGAAGGCACTATTCTGCTTGTTTTAAATGCCAAGTTTAATATAAGTATTAAATTGATCACAAGCAGGCTTCCCAATTGTATAATGAACTTCTCTTTGTATTTCTATTTTCACAGAGTAAACCCTTAACCATATACCCTAATATAGTAAAATATATCTATCTGTGTTACCCCAGGAAACCAAATCACTCACCGTAAATGTAAAAGACAGAGGCCCAGCCAATGTACTGCACCAATACTCCCGCAAGGGGCATAGCCACCACTGCCCCAGCGTAGGAACCTGGAAGGAGAAAAGATTGAGGGACACTGACCAATCATCATACAAGCCTGGTTAGCCCAGGCAGAGCGTGTGTGGTGAAGTCCGCATCAGACGGCTCCATGACAACAGACCATGACAACAGACAGGGGCTCCCAGGGAACATTACCACTGTTGTTAGTGTGCAGGAGACTAAGGCCCCATCTCTGCAATGGAGCTATACCCCAAGCGGGCCTTAAAACAGAGTGTCCAGGAGAGGAAAGTCTTCAGGATGTTCTTTAACTTCACTGGAAGACACATCCAAGGATTAGACAAAGTTTGCTTGGCCACCACAGTTTAGAATGCCATGACCAAACAGAATCCAGAGATGAGAAAATGATAAGAAAATGAATCAATTTTAAAATTTATAAATTAATAAAATTAAATAAAAAATTAATACAGCCAGGCACAGTGCTGGGTGCTAAAGATGGAAAGAACAGGAATGTGGAGCCTGTTTTCGGAGCTCCCAGGACCCCACCTAGATGCTTTCATAGCCTTTTCAAAAATAAAAGAACACACATACACACACACACACACACACACACACACACACATATACACACACACACACACCCCACTCAGGAAGATTCCAGGCTGCCAGGACGACTTTTCTCTCCATCCACTTCCTAAATGGGTACATTTTAAAGATCATTTCTGTTGGATAAAAATTACAGAAGACTTGTGTTTTAGATGATGTGGATTCTTACAATGGCCCCAACAGACCAGACTAAAAATCAAAATGGAGTCACTAGCTCCAGGGCTCTACATCAGCAAGGCAAAGCCAAACTATTTATCAGATTTTTGTTTTAAGAAACCAGGAAAAACGACAGACTAGTTTCCTTGGGTGTGACAACAGACTTCTGAGTGTCTCTGCCTTGATCCTCACATTAAAAGGGTCACCTGATGCTAACTGGTTACTTCTCTGTTGTCCCGGGCCTTTGCCCTGCGGCCATGCACGGAAAATCACTGAAATGGCCAGTCTGATTCTTGTTCTTAGTTCCTGCCCCATGTCAGCCCTTCTGTGTCCATGAACCAACCTCTCATACTTGTCCCTTTTGCAACAATCATTCTGTTTCATGGGTTGAACTGCTGATGATTCTAGAAAAGAAAGCCAACAGAGATCTTTAAACGTAGGCTTTGGTGATTTTTGTCCTTTGACATTTCTTGCTTTGTGAATTCTCAACTTTGTGTGCTTGTATGAGGACATCTGTCTTGCTGTGAGGACTAGAAGCAGTCATCTGGTCTCCCTGGACATTGCTAGGGAAACCAGAACCCTGCAAACTCTCAGTAAAAGAGTTCCTCTCTGAAATCCTCCCCACCCCATCCCGGGCCATGAACAAGAAGCTTTTCCTTAAGAAAAGTGAGTAGCACAAAAGGAAAGTTCACTTCCCAAATCCAACACCAAGCAAGATCTTTAGGAAGTGGGTGATGCTCCAGGGAAATAGGAAAATATCACACCTGCCTAAGCTGGGCCTGCTTTAAAACAGGGACACCCTGGGACCTGGAATGTGACTTCAAGATCTGAAGAGGTAGAAAGACTCGTTCAAAGATGAGATAGGAAGGACGGCTCCGCCTCTTGATGTTATCTACACTGTGGTGTCAGAATGCTCTGTAATGGAAATGGTCCCATTGGTACCAACTGCTGCTGCTTTTATTATGTACAGAATAACAAAAGACATGTTCTGAGACAGGCTATTAGGTAGCCTAGGTTAGCCTTGAACTCATTATGTATGGCTTTGAACTATTGATCTTCCTGCCTCCACCTACCAGGTGCTGGGTTTATAGGCTGTGTCACCACATCTGTTCCTAGGTGGTACCGGGATCATAACCCAGGTCTTCCTGAAAACAGGAAAACTCTCTCTCAAGTGAGCTACAATCCCAGCCCTAAGGCACATTGATTTTAAACCTCAGAATTCTTCACAGCAATAAAGCAAACATTCCAGAGCATACAACAGCAAAGAAACCTCTCTCCTTCCTTTCTTTCTCTCTATCTCTATCTTTCTCTGTTTATTTTTTTCACTCTGTGTGCATGGTGTGTGTGTGTGTGTGTGTGTGTGTGTGTGTGTGTGTGTGTGTATGTGTGTGCATGTATGTGTATGGTATGTATGTGCAGAGTGGTCTTCTGCCCCAGGGAGCATTAGGGTGAAGTTTGCATGATGCAAAGGTGTCCTTGAGACAGAGTCAGAAATAATGAGCAGCTACCGCCCATGCTGTATGCTAAGTAGTGGGCCAAGCATTCTGAACCTGTAATTTTTATTCAGCTTCTTCCAAAATGATGAGGGAGACACAAATATTATCCCCCACTTTATAGGGCTAGGGAAATGTGAGTTGCCATTGGTGACAGGGGTGTAAGAACCCAGAGAAGGCCTTACTCTGTGGTTTTTATTTTCCTTTTTTTTCTTTCTTTCCTTTTTTTTTTTTTTTTTTGAGACAGGGTTTCCTGTGTAGCCCTGGTTGTCCTGGAACTCACCTGTAGACCAGGCTGACCTCAAACTCACAGAGATCCACCTGCCTCTGCCTCCCATGTGTTGGGATTTTACGCGTGCGCCACCACCATCCTGCCTCTGTGGTTTTCCAATCTTGCCTCCTTCACTATCAAATGCCAACAATCCTCCACTGTAAGAAGCGTTCTTTCGGCTGGGCGTTGGTGGCACACGCCTTTAATCCCAGCACTCGGGAGGCAGAGCCAGGTGGATCTCTGTGAGTTCGAGGCCAGCCTGGTCTACAGAGTGAGATCCAGGACAGGCACCAAAACTACATGGAGAAACCCTGTCTCGAAAAACCAAAAAAAGAAAAAAAGAAAAGCAGCATTCTTTCATTGGAAAGAAATAACTGACCCAAACTGCCTTCCCTGTCTATCAAACTCTCCGTCCTCTTCAGTCACAGCTCCACTACCATCTTCTACCCCTCACTTACAGCCCCTTGGGCTTGTTCCCAGTGAACTCTCCAGCCCTCAGGCTACCCTAGAGAGCAGAGTGGACATTAGCACCCACGTTCTCCCGTGAGGGCAGATGAAGCCCTCAGTGAGTGGTGTGCCATGGAGAGGAGCCGTGCAGGAGGGGGAGGGACTCCTGAGTTCTGTTCTCACCAGCCACATTAACTTCACCTCTCTCCCCCAGTTTCCTCACCGTTAAAACAATGGGCTGTGACCTCACTCTTCTAGTCTCTTCCAACTCCAGTATCTTTTAAGACTAAGAATGGATTGACCTCAAGCTTAAGTTTCTTTTTAATGACATTTCCCCTCGACTGTTCTTTGAAACAAAGCCACACCTTAGCTGGGAAATACAATAAGGCCTGCAACCTTGACCAGGTATCCTTCCTTGAGTCGAACCATTTTTGAATCAGCCCTTTGAAGGCTATAAAGCCACTCCGAGAATGGGGAGCGGCTACTAGTCACTCTCATTTTGCTGGCAAATCAAAATGAAAGGTCTTGCCAGTCAACTGTCATGGAAAATAAGGCCAAGGGTCACACCACCCACAGTGTGTGGGCAGTCTTACATCTTCTGGGGTTGGTTGCAACTTTTGTAGGGTGGAGATACACTCTGGCAATCAAGAGGATAGACAAGAAGCTGAAGACATCTCAGCCAGTCATTCTTTCAAACTAGACACAAAACAGGGACACGGACACTGTCTCCCACCAAACTCCCAGAGGATAGTTTATGACAACAATGATGATTGAAAGGAGATAAGGAGACAATAAAAAAGAGAATTAATGGGGCTAGAGAGATGGATCAGAGGTTAAGTGTATTGGCTACTCTTCCAGAGAACCCTGGTTCAATGTCTAATACCTGCATGGCAGCTCACAGATAAGTTCAGTCTCAGGTAATCCATTGCCACCTTCTGGCCTCCATAGGTGCCAGGCATGCACGTGGTATATAAACATATGCACAGACAAAATATACATACACATAACATAAATCATTTTCAAAAGAAAAATAAGGACATTCATATTAATAGAGAGGAAGATTGGTTTCTCCCCTTGGTAAAGAAATTCAAATCAGCTTATCCTAGGAAAGGCTTGAAAGAACTGGGTAGACAGGACGGGTTAAGGCACCTGCCACCATGCCTAAGGACCTGAGTTCAATCCCCTGGGCCCACATGGTGGAAGGAGAGAACATCTACATATGACCTGGCATGTGTACATACACATACGTGCACACACGCGCACACACACACACAAATAAAAATAAATAATAGATAAATAAATAATTTGAAAAGCAAATCAGATTGCTGGGTGTGGTGGTGCACACCTTGTAATCACATCCCTAGGAAGGTAGAGGCAGGGGGGTTATGAGTTGGAGGCTAGAAGGCTGGCCTGGGCTACACAGCCGAACCCTGTCTCAAAAAACCCTCCACAGATCAAATTCCCACAGACAATTTGAATAGCTGTTTATGTACCAAACCATCCTCATAACTGAAAAAGCCAGCTGAACTACGCAAGGAAATGCTAAGGAGGCTTAAAGAGAAACAAGATGAGCAGCTTTAAGAATTCTATAATTATGAATAAAAAAAATCTGATGTGTGGGGTCATGCTGATAAAATAACTAACAGCTCACAGAGGTGGTGAAATGGGAATTCAGACATTTCACAAGCCAGCTCTACAAAGCCTAAAGGGGCTTTAGTTCCTTTGGTGAAAAACCCAAAATCCAATGGTTACCCAGACTGTAGCAGTAACTGGCATTCAGTGACCCAATCTTCACTCGGTGGTTGAAAATGAACCCCAGGTCAATGGGAGGATGGGATGTTTTGTATCCTTTTAGAATAAGAACCAGGGAGCGGGGCTTGGTGATGCACCATGGGATCCCAGCACTCTGCAGATGGATGCAGAAAGATCAAGAATTAAAGGTCCGAAGGGACTGTGAAACTCTGCCTCAAAAAATGGAGCAGGCCTGGGGAGATGACGCAGAGGGCAAAGTACTTGCTGCACAAGCGTGAGGAACGGAATTCAAACCCCCCAAACCTTTGTAGAACTGGCATGGTGGTGAGCACCTGTAATCCCAGGGTTCCTGCACCAAGATGGGAGGCAGAGGCAGGAGAGGCTGGAAGCCTCAAGTCCTGCTAGCCTGGCATGCGCAGTAACAAAACAACAAGAGACCCTCTTGCACACAAGGTGGAAGGTGAGGACTGACACCAGAGGTTTCAGGGACGGGAGTGGGGGGGGGGTGCAGGACGACTTTCGCACATGTACCATAGCATATGCTTGTGCGCATGCATGCACACACACACACACACACACCACCACCACCACCACCACCACCACCTCAACCACCGCCACCACCCACACACATACATGCATACAAAAAATAAAAACCAGTAGTTAAGAGTCAAAAAACCAGGGTCTAGAGAGCTAGATCACTCAGCAGTTAAAAGCACTCTCTTCCCTTGCAGAGGACCCAGGTTCATTGGGTTCCCACCGCACACTCATGGCTGCTAACAATCTTCAGTAACTCCAGTTCCAGGATCCAGTGCCCCTCTTTGGCCCCCTCAGGCCCTGGGAACGCATGTGGTACACGGACATGTGCAGGCAAAACATTTATACAATAATATATTTTAACTCTTTTTTAAAAGAGTCAAAAATTAATTAGAAGTAAAAGTAAACAAAAACGTTTACAAAACACTTCCTAAGAACACTTAAATAAAATGTATTCTAAACATAATAATTATAACGGTAGCTTTTTTCATTGTAAATGATTCTTTTTAAGGCTGAAACCGGTTTTGGGAAAACTTACTTATTTTCATAACCACCCTGTAATGCAACAATAATGATCTGTCTGTAGAAAAATAAGTCAGACATACCTAAGTTCTAATCCTGACTGCCAGGCCATATTGTAACTTCTGTGGACTAAGGTACTTTTGCCTTCCTGGGTCCCTTCCTCTATAAAAACAAATGCACTTTATAACTGTGCTGGTGGCTCTCATTTCTCTAGCTGGTCAGTACTGAGATAAACCCAACAGGACACTGACTCCTCCCAGCCATGCTTAGAAGAGAACCTTGGTGATATAAAGTTCAGAGACCCAAGAATCGAAGTCATGTCAATACTTGGGGACCTCTGGTCTGCTTTCAGGTAAGATGAATGGACTCCACTTCATTTTTTTATCTGGAATACAATGCCCACAACTAAGTTTCTCGGTGACAATGTGTACATGACAGTTATGGGTAGTAAGGAAAGTTCCATATTGTGAGTCAAGCCGTCTCAGCTCAGCTCCATGACTGAGGATCTTTGCAACCTCGAATAAGACATTGTATTTTTGCTTCATTGTGAAGGTGGGTTCAGAACTTGGTAATCCCATCTCTTCCGCTTTAAAATATTTTATCATATTCTTATCTGTTTATTTTATGGGCATATGAGCGGCATACATAAGCCATGACACAGGGTGGAGGTCAGAGGACAACCTATGGACGTTGGTCCTCTCCTTCTACCTCACGGGTCCCAGGGACCGAACATTCCAGGACCTGGGACAGCTCAGTGAGCTTTAGACCCAACACCAGCAACTATCTACCTTAGGAATTCTGTCGTGTGGAGAAAATAGGTTCTTTTGAAGATTCTGTGCAGACTTCTCAGTTACTTAAAGCCAAAAAGACCTCCTAAACCAACTTACGATTCTAACATGCTTACCACAAAAGGAAGTTGTGGCCAATCGGCTTCTCTCCAGGGGAGGCGCCCACTTACTCCACATCCCATGGCAGGCTGGGTAGGTCACACCCTGGCAGAAAGATTAAACACGGGATGATTGAATTTTATTCCAATTCCTTTCTGTGTTTAAAATGCAAATGTCGCTACTTCAATATAAAAAAGCTACAATATAAAAATACAATTTGTGTACATTGCCAAATACAAAGCCTATGTTCCTCTCAAGTGTTTATGCTGAAATCTAATCCCCAGTGTTTGAATATGGGCATTGGGAATAACACGGGCACAAAGATGGAGGACTCGTGAATAGCATTAGTGCCCTTACAGGAGAGACCTTGGCAGTACTTTTGCCCTCCCCTTGATGTGAGAACACAGAGATGACTATCAGTCTGTGACCCAGGAAGCAGGTCCTCATCAGTCACTGAACATGTTAGCAACACAGATCTGGGACTTCCCATGCTCCAGAACCATGAGAAATGAATGCCTATTATCTGTGGTGCTGTGTTACTGACCCCAAAACAGATTTTTTTCCTTTATTAAGAAATTTTCTACTCACTCCTCATGCTATCCACAGACCCCCCCCAAAAAAACCAGATTTTAATTAGTTAAATTCTTTTTAAATTTAACTAAAACTTAACTAAATTTGACTCGTAACACCAATCCGGACATTCAAAAATATAGTTCAAATATTAGTGTGGTAGAAAGTCAGAGAGATGTCATATCTGTATTTCATATTATTAAAGAGTATGGGTGTAGGAAGTGACTTCCACAGTCAGCCAGCTCGTCTCCTCATTTCTGGGCATAGAATCTGAGGCTCAGATACCTTAAGACCTGGTTTTAGCCTTGGTCTTTGCAATTATGAATGCCATATTCTTTCTGCCACATCAGTAGTTATCAAGGTGCATCGTATGTCCTTCCAACAGGACTAACGTGGTATTGGAGACTCAACAAACTCTAAACGTTTATGTCCTTTCTTCTTATAGAGGGTAACCAGGGACTGAGCACGAGGCTTCACACACGCCAGACGAGCGTTCTATCACTAATATACCCTTAGCTGCTTTTAAGATTTATTTTGCAGCAGGGCCTCCCTAAGTTCCCCGGGAAAGCTTGAAACTTGAGATCCTCCTGCCTCAGCCCCTTTAGTAAGTGAGATTATAGGCCTGCACCACGGAGCCTGACTACATTCTTAATTACCACTGGTGGACATATATCCCATATGTGATGTTTTATGTCACAGTGTAACCAGCACACCCAACCTGTGGTTTCAAAGATACAAAAAGGGAGTCTTTTTTTTTTTTTTTTTTTTTT
>CABHPH010123318.1:31990-47085 GCA_902168325.1 Peromyscus nudipes
ATAATTTATTGAACTTTATTTTATGTGCATTGGTGTGAAGATGTCAGATCCACTGGAATTGGAGTTACAGACAGTTGTGAGCTGCCACGTGGGTGCTGGGAATTGAACCCGGGTCCTCTGAAAGAGGAGCCAGTGCTCTTAACCTCTGAGTCATCTCTCCAGCCCCCAAAAAGGGAATCTTATAGAGAACCTGAAAAACTGAGAAAAGCGGGTTTTCTTCAAGAGCTGAAAGTTCTAAAACACCATGCTTTCTCTGGCAAGGCTGAAAACTATAAAGAAAATGTGTCTCCTACCTCCACCAGACCCTGCAAAATCCTCACACACATGACACAGCCATAATGTACCCTGGCTGCAGAAGGGATGAATATGTTCAGAGTTGATGTCAGGAAGATGGCGGCTCCAAAGACCCTAGGGGACCAAAGCACTGTATTATTGGACAGGATGACGATGGCAACAGTATTTCTGTTAAACATCAGAAAACAGCTTAGAGGTTCATGAACGATCATGATGGAAATTAAGAGAAATTAAATCTGAGAAATAGACAGTATACTAGAATCTGCTATGTCTCCAGCTGGTCCCTGGGCCACTTTGATTCTCAACTTCCAGTCCATGGACCATTTGTGGTCACATTCCTGGAAACACAGGGATGCCCAACTTGCATGATGCCCTAGAAGGCTACAGGATGACTGTGCCAACCCAGTTTCATCCAAGTGACACTTCCTATTTGTGACTTCTGTGTTTGGGGCTGTGCCTCCTGCTTCCCACTCTGCTCTCCATAGACCAGAAAAGGATACTGACAACCCAGGAAAGAGCTGGAGACCTGTGACTGAGCTGTGAACTTGTCTCACTCCATATTTCCTGACAGCTACTTACTCTCTCCACCTTACCAACACACACACACACACACACACAAACACATCGAAGGCTAACCTTGAACTCACATTTAGCTAAGGATGACCATGAATTTGAGATCCTCCTATACAGGGATTATAGGCCTATGCTACCATACCGTTTTATGCAGGGCTGGGACTAACCTTAGGGCTTCGTGCCTACTAGGTCGGCACCCCACTGACTGAGCTACATCCCCAGATGCCCCTCTTCCCATATTTCAATGACGTTTGTGCCTTCTTACTACTAGGAAATCTTTATATGTGTGGTTTTCTTTTAGAGACAGAAGTGTGAGCAGTAACCAATGAAGAATCAGTAGTAGTCAATACTTGATTGCTTTTTAAAAGAATATGATGAGCAAGTAACAACAGGGAGTAAATGAAACAAACTAGACAAGAACATAAGTAAAGAGAGTCATATATATATATATATGTATGTAAGTATGTATCCTGTGATGGTGGCTTTCAAGCATCTTGACCTTGACCCTTAAAAATACATTTCATATTAAGCCTGGGAAATGGTGCCTCAGTCAGTAAATCACAGTGTGTGTGTGTGTGTGTGTGTGTGTGTGTGTACACGTGTGCACGCGATTGCTAGGCAAGCATGAGGACCCGAATTCAATCCCTCAGAATGTACATTAAAAGCCAAGCATAGTGTGAGCCTGGAGAGATAAGGACAGGAGACTTTCTGGGACTTACAGACCGGATAGTCTAGTTGAATCAGTTAGCTCTGGGTTCAGTGAGAGACCCTGACTCAAGAAAATAAGATTGTGTGATTGAGTAAGGCACCTGACATTAACCTCTGGCCCCTACACACATGCACCTGCACTTGTATGCACACACACACACACACACACACACACCACATGTGATATATATACATATATACCAATCATATTGCGGCCCAGGCTATAGTTACATTCATACATTCGTGTAAATGAGATCAGTTTTGGAAACCAATACTTAACTCTCATAGACAATATATTTAGATGTTTTATTGTCTTTCTATTGTTTAGTTATATTCTCTTCTGTTCCTCTCTTTTTCAAATAAAACTCCCATTAGTAAATCACTATCCTGATCTCACAACCATGTAAGTTGTGATTTCAGAGACTGAAAAGAAACTGCCTTGCAAAATTTGATTATACTTCATGAAGTTGACTTATGCAATGTCTCGTGACAAATATCCTGGAAGGACCTAGATATTTGGTCCACTCTTTTTCTGGACCATGATTCCGTCTATGGCATCTCCCCGAGATGGACACACTCCTCTCATCGAAACCATGTAGGGACAGAGAATTCACTTCCTTTATAGACGGTTCACTCTGTTCTGGAGGGACTGCACCCCATACCACTGCTGAAGCATTTAGGAATGTCCCGAGCATCTTGTGGTGTGTAGGCAAGTCCTCAGTGCTCACGTGACAGCACTCCTGCTGTGCTGGTGACATTAACATAAACACACGGAAGTACAGAACGCCACCGCTCCAAAACACAACTTAATCTACCGTTTCGTTTCTCAGATGAGGAAACTCCCCCAGAAAAGGGCAGGAAGTGGTTCAGTAGAGGTAATTCACTGAGCCAGTGAGGGATCAAGAACGCTTCCCCTGACTCACAAGTAATTATTCTTCTTACCACATAATCACTTCGTGAGCTAGAAGGTAAATTGCATTGTGTGGGGGGGGGGGGAAGCAAACAAAAACCAGTGCCATTTGGGACCAGTGTCTCTGAACTGTACCTGCCTTCACGGCTCCTGCTCCTCACTCTGCACCCCTACTCCGAGAACAAGCACATCGACTTACTTAATAGAGGCCCAAGGCCCCGTTGCAGCCTCGGCTGTACTCATCGTGTCCGCTGTTCTTACCGGTTAGCAGCAAACTTGTTTGAAATGAAGCCACCGGGAATCTGGGTCACAATGTAACCCCAGAAGAACGATCCATGGATAAGGCCCACCGTCTCTGGATCCCAGTTAAACTGCGCCGTCTGAAACCAAGAAGCAGACGCAGTTGTGTTTTGTAAAGGGGCAACTGATACCATTTGTCACCATGTGACAGCACGTGGGGTCTTCCTTTTGCCGAGGATATTTCTGGAAGACGTCTTGACTGCTTGGGGTACAGCAGTGGGAATATGAAACAAAGGGTCCCTGGTCTTACACATTTGCCTCCTCCTGAGAGGGAAGAGATGCACAAAGGTAAGTACCTACCCACACGTGTGTAAAATGTGACGTACCAAATAGCCATGGGTGCTAAGGAGAAAATAAAACAGTTTGTGAAGGAAACAAGAAACATGGTCTGGAGTTACCATGTGATTTCTTGGGTTGTTCAGACGCCAGTGGGCTGACAACCCAACAGTAACTCACTCTTAGGTCTCTCAAGTCCTTTTAGTCTTTTCAACTTTTTAATATTTTTAAGAGCTACAGATGTACTTTAGTGGTTAAAGCACTCAATCTCCAAAAATGGGGAAAAAAGTGTTATCATTGTATTATCAAATGTATTTTGCTGGGGATGTAGGTCAGTGGTAAAGTAACTACCTTGCTGTGTGAGGCCCTAGATTTAATCCCCAGGATAAATAACAAACAAACAAATACTTCTTTTTGTCATTGTTTTGAGATGGGGGTCTCATTATGTAACTCAGGCTGGCCTCAAATTTGTGATCCCCCAGCCTCAGCCTCCTGATTTCTGGGGTTACAGGTATGCACCACCATGCCTGGGTGTGTCTCAATTCTACTGGCTTCATCAAGCTGTTAACTGTTCATGACACCATCTCCTTGTCACACTTTTCTCTCTGAGCAGATGGTGTTTCTGACCTGCCAACCAGAGACCTACTGAGAAGTGACTTTCAGCATCACCTGAGTCCCCCTGAATAATAAGGGCCAAACAAGAACTCGAACAGAAACTTGACTAAGACAAGCAAATGGCCAATAGCCATACAGATAATCATTGGGAATTGGTAAATATCACTAACCTTCAGGGAAATACAATTATCTGATCATATTTATCAGGATGGTTTATATATCCCTACACTGAGGTTTCTCTCTCTCTCTCTCTCTCTCTCTCTCTCTCTCTCTCTCTCTCTCTCTCTGTGTGTGTGTGTGTGTGTGTGTGTGTGTGTGTGTGTGTGTACATATACAAAGAGGAGGCAGAGGAGAATTGGTGAGGATGTGAAGAAACCGGGATGTTCTGTGCTGCTGATGGGAATGTGGGATGGTGCAGTCACTCATAAAACAGTATAGAATTTCCCCACAAACTTAAAAACCGAGATAAAAATGTGACTCAACATTTATGCTTTGGAGTATTTATCCAAAAGATGTCAGTACTCTCATGTTCACAATATCTGAGATATGGAAACAACCTGGATACCCACTGACAAGTAAATTTGAACCGTGTGGCATGTGCTTTCTGTGGAAAGAGGACACTATGTAATATTCAACAGCCTGGGTGGAACTGGAAGATGATGTCAAGGGAAACAAGCCAGACATATAAAGAGAAATCCTGGATGATTCCACCCACATGAAGTATCCGAAATAGCCAAATTAATAGAATTAAAGGGGGAATCGTGATTTGTCAGAGACCGGGGTAGGGAAATGGAGAGTTATCAATCAATGGATAAAGCATTTCCCTCAAGCCACTGAATAAGCTGTGGAGATCAACACTGCATCTACAGTCAATGATAATGCCTTGTACACTTAAATTTTTATCAAGAGGGCTGCTCTCCGTTGGACCAGCTGGAACAGGCCTACAGTCACAGCCACGGAGGAGGCTGAAGCAGGGGGATCAAGCTCATGACCTACTTGAATTCAAGGCTAGGCTGGGCAACTTAGTGAGAACCTGTCTCCAATGAAGAGTAAAATAATGGTGAGAACTATAGCTTAGAGGCAGAGTTCTTTCTCTACCAAAAAAGCCACCCATATCAAAGCCCTGCCACCTGAAAATGTTCCTTTATTTGGAAACCAGGTCTTTGCAAATGTGAAAAGGTCAAGGGTCTTGAAACGAGATAGCCAGAATTATCCAGCTGAACCTTTAATCCAAAGACAAGTGTCCTTAAAAAGCAGGAGACAGAGGGAAATGGGAGTCCAAAGAGAAGTCACATTGGGGATGGGGCTGTGGAGATGAAGGCAGCGATGGGGTGATTCAGTCATATGCCCGGGTGCTCCTGCCACAGCCAGAGATGGCAAAGTCAAGGAGATACTCTCTGCAAGGGATGAGAGAGACAGGAGCTCCTGCCAACCCTTTGACTTCTGACTTCTAGTCTCCCCACAACTATGAGAGAATAAATGTGTGTTGTTTTAAGATACCAAGTTGCGGTAATGACTGTCCTAGGAAGCTCACAGAGGTGCTTAATAGAAATAATCTTATTGATTTTTTTAATTAATTTATTTATTATGTATACAGTGTTCTGCCTGCATGTATGCCTGTAGGCCAGAAGAGGGCATCAGACCTTATTACAGATGGTTGTGATCCACCATGTGGTTGCTGGGAATTGAACTCAAGACCTTTAGAAGAGCAGCCAGTGCTCTTAACCGCTGAGCCATCTCTCCAGCCCATCTTATTGATTTATAAACAGTCCTTTCCGTTCCATTACAATAAGGGCCATGAGGATTAGCAAAAGATCGCGAGGAGTGCTGTTTTGTGTCTCCCTGTTTACCCTCCTTCCGAGGGCGTTCTGTTTCCCTGGCCGTAGGATACTTCCTTTCTGCCTGTGGCAGCTGATGGACACCAGAAGAGAGAACCAAACCATAGGATCACAGGATTCAGTTGTGAGGACAGAGAGAAGCCATGGTAAAAGACAGAAGGTAGTCTGTCGGGAGACATGGGAAACTGGAGCCAACTAGGGGAAGCAGTTGAGAGAACCTGTGAGGCGCACAAGTTAGAGACCTTAGCAAAGAACTTTCCAGTTTTCCCCTGAGGTAAAACAGTCTACATCTCCCACGGGGGCTATGTTCTTCTCAAGAATTACCCAAAGATGCCTTTCCTCCCTTGGGAGAGGGCATGCTGAACCTCAGTTCCTGACCCCCAAGATGGATCACCCACACCAGCTTCCACAGCCGACCTGCTTTCTGCACTTCACGGGATTCCTCTGGAGTCTTCTGCAATCCTCTTGTCAATCTGAGTCGCTCTCACTGAGCTTCTAGTCTTTGTGACCAGCATTCCCTGACCAGGGCACAGGGACATCTTCTCCAAGGCCCAAGAGCTAATGAGCAATGAAGTCTGAAAGCGGCCCTGAGGAGAAGTCCATCACGGAAACCCTAAAGACTCGTGAGTAATGAGAAATAGTGGCAAAGTTTCTCAGTCTCCAGTTGTTTTTTTTTTTTTGCTCAACATATGCCAGACAGTAAGGGCTATGAATGCTTTAACTTATAAATTTTTGGGGAAGGAGTGCCAAGGGTTGAACCAAGGGCTTCACCTACACCAAGCACATGCTCTGCCCCTGAGCTTCGACATCACAGCAACTCTTGACGTTAGACTAAGATGTCACTATCCACACATCAGCTAAATCACCCCGTGTGACAATTGTAGAAAGCATGCCACGGACATATTTGAAAGACTTAACCTGGTCACGGCACTTACCTTACCCCACAAATGAGGCTTCCAAAACTATCTGTGTAAAATACCTAAATACCGAAACAGAAATGCCAGCCATTCGGAGTATTGTCCCCCTGTTGGTCACACTCAGCTGATACCTAACTTGTGCTGTGTGGACAAGAGAACAGCCTGCCATAAATTAGTGTTGCTTGCTAGAGTGTAAGCATTTGTTGTTGCTGCTGTTTGTTTTGGGTATGGTTTTTTTCTTGTTATCAAGGGTTATTGTTCAGGGTCCTATTTGGGGATCAGATTTTTCCTTTTTTCCCTCTTTTTCATTTTTTGGAGACAGGGTCTTGTTATGTAACCTAGTTTGTCTTTGAACTCACTATTTAACTGAAGCTGGCCTTGAACTCAACCCGTCCCCCTGCCTCAGTCTCCTGAGTACTAGGATTATAGGCATAAGCCACCATGCCTAGTTCCTAAACGCCTACTCCTGATGCCAGACAGAATGACATGAAGCATATTTTAGATCTCGATCAGACCCTCTAGGCGACATCATAGAAACTGGAGAGCCCACATGAGCATTGCTTCTTCATGTGATCAAAATGTCTTCTCTCTACCCTAATTTTTCAGACTCTGTTGACCCATTGGCTTTTCGGGTAACAGATGCAAACTGCATGTCGTTTGTGCCGCAGCAGGCAGGTTCTAATCAGCCAGCCTTGCTCTCAAAAGGCTGAAAGAATGCATGTGATACACATCTGAAATCCCACCAACACTCCTTTTTGTAAATGCATTGAATGTTTCTCTCCCTCTGTCTCACCTCCTCACTCCACCACCCTCCCCCCAAATAAACAGGCTATCTTTTTCAGACAGACACAGCTGAGGCATCAAAAGCAGACTAAAGCATCTCCATGGTGCTGCTTTGCTCCGGCAGAACAATCTCTCAGAAAGAAAGAGGAAAGCCCACATGCCGGCTAAAGACCTCTTTTTCACCAACTGACATCCAATTTCCCCAAGCCAGTCCTTGGCAGGGGACTGTTCTGGGTGATGCTAACAGATGTGACATCATAGAGAAGACTGCCATGTTGTCAGATGAGGAAATAGTACCTCCCATGTCCCTCCCTCAGAGTCACACAGCACTCAGAAACAGTTCAGGCTTCATGTCGCACAATGTCTTCTTACTACGAAACCATGCAAGCAAAGCCATGGCTTCCCAGACACCAATGTGGGAAACTCGGATCTAAGCATGCATCCAAACCCAGACATCCAGAGAACCACCAGGTGCCTCTCCGAGAAGGGCCAGTCTCTACCACAGTCACTTCATGCCCGTGTTCAAATCAGTGAAGCAGGCAGTTACAGGGATGTCTACAGGGACATTTATTCATCCTATAATTTATGAGGTCTACCTAGGTAAAACTAGATTTATGTTTCCAGTATTAATCAAAAACAGTTTATTAAATAACATCAGTGCTTCTACACACCACCACCAGCCTGAGAACTTTTACCAGGCCTCTTTCCACTGGGGAGTAATCATTCTGAGATCTGTGGAGGAATCCAGTGTGTCCGTGAACTCTGGTGGGGAAAAGTCCAGGGTTTTTTTTTCCAAACTTAATATATAATATTTTTATTAAGAGTTTGCTTTCATGAAAAGATTTTTGCAAAACAATTTCTTGATTTGTGTAGTATCTGGGGTAAAAACTTTGGAATAGAATGCTCTGAGGTAAGTTGCTTTGTTTCGAGTTTCTAGAACACTCCATATCCCTGGAATTCCATGTAATGCAGCAAAGTTACAATCAAGCATTCTAATAAACCACAGAAAAGTCAATACTTTTATCTCCACTACCTGCTGACTGAAATTTAGAATTTCTGAAAATATAAACACAGTTAAAGACATGGTAAAATCAGTCCCACTACCGTGTCCTGAGTGAGAGCCAGAAACATGTTCAAATTATAGTATGGTTGTTACCATGATCACAAAGTGCAGTTTATACTTCAGTTAAAATTGTAGCAATTGCAGAAACTTTGCTAGATTTTGCATTCGGATGTACTGATAAGAAAGCCCACAATTCTATACCATAAATTTAAATATGTTCTTCTACATTTTAATATAATCACCTCCCTTTATAGTCCTTTGTCTATTATGCTAAGAATTTCAAACATTATCTTTGATCAAAGGTTCACCGGATTGTTCACGGGGCTCAAGGGGGTTTATAGCACAGAAAAGTGAGGGTCTCGTGTCTCAGTTCCCAACACACCATGATTTGTCTGTCTGTCTCCCTTGTCATCCTTTACATACAGTATTCCTTTTTCTTCAAACATCCTTCTTCCTACCCCACCAAATCTGTGTCTGGTACCGCCATCACTTTCTCTGGAAAGTCACAACACCAAAATCTTGGTATGCTCACTCCTACAGGAGCCCAAGAATCTAGTGCTGCCATATTGACCTAGTAAGTGGCACACCAAATTGTCACATGCACTTACATATGTCTTCTGGAGTCCAAGGTCCCTGTTGGTGTCATTCAGCATTCTGTCCCTGTCACCATGTCCAGGGCCCAGTATGGGGATGTCACTCTATATGTTCACTCTATATGTTTGTTACATCAATTAATGAATCTCTTTGCTTTTACACATCTCTCTCTCTCTCTCTCTCTCTCTCTCTCTCTCCCTCTCTCTTGTGCACACACAACACACACACACACACACACACACACACACACACACCACACACAAACCCTCCTGCTTTAGCTCCATACTGACCTGAATTTCTGGTTTCCCATCCACATACACAGTGCTATTGTTGACCATTTCTACGATGGCCACTCCAAGGTTGCACCGAATCCCAAAGGAAATGCAGAATCCCAGCCCGCTCATGATGGCGATGATGTACCGCTTGGGGATCCCACAGCAGCTGCAGTCACAGACTGGGAGACGTGGCCTGGATGTCTGCACGGGCCTTCCTTCTTCATCCAGCTCAATGTTATCTTCTTCTTCATTGGTCCCATCAATTTTTCTGCATCACACAAAGAATAGAGAGAGAATAAAAGCCAGTATTCAAGGTGAGGGAGAATGCACAAAAATAAAAATGGCGCCAAGGAACAAAAGGAAGAAACCCACAAAAGGGTGCAGCTTGTATTTTAAAAGTTATCATCATCGTTATTATTAAAGGAGAGAATAATGGCTAAAATGACTAATGCTCTGGATATTGCATTGGGCTTTCATGGCACCAAATCATCCAGACCTGCTGGGGTCGGCAGTGTGCACCTGTCATCCCAGCATGGGGCAGTGGGGACAGGGGGTCTCAAGTGCAAGCCTGAGGAACATGGCGAGTCTGATTGCAGCCTGGACTGCAGAGTGAGGCCTTATAGAAAGAAGAAAAAAAAAAGTCTTTTACATTTCATACAAACACAATGAGGTAGAGTACCCTCGTGCCATTTATAGAGGAGGAAATCTCACTTGAGGAGGCTTGCAAGCCCAGATTCATATTCCGTGTCCTTAACAATATGATGCACTGAATTCCTGCTGAAAGAAAAATGGGACAACCACATGGCATGACCCAACCGTTTGGGTCACGAAACCTTTATTTTAAGGTCACTTAAACTTGTTAAGATGATATACAGAAAAAAAGCCACTTGCAGATTATTCTCACTGACTTCTATAGGCTCAAGGGATGGCATGTCCTTATAACTAATCACTGTGTTCTAAAGCAGTGGTTCTCAACCTGTGGGTCGTGACTCTTTCACAGGGGTTGCATATCAGATATTTATATTCCGATTCATCACAGTAGCAAAATTACAGATATGAAGCATCAATGAAAATAACTTTATGGTTGGGGGGGGGGGGTCACCACGACATGAGGAACTGTTTTAAAGGGCCATAGCATTAGGAAGGCTGAGAACCGCCAGTCTAAAGCAATAAAAGTAAATGAGCAAATAACCCTATCAATTATGAAAGGACAGTTGTTTGTGAACTGAGGAGATGGTTCAGTTGGTAAAGTGTTTGCCACACAAGCAGGAGGAGACGAGTGTGGGTCCCCAGCACCCACATAAAAATCTAGACTCTCTAGAGCACGTCTGTAATCCATTGTTGAGGTAAGAGGTAAAGGCAGCGTAGACAGGCTGATGAGTTCCGGGTTCAGCAAAGACTCTACCTCAAAAATAAGGTGGAAGGCAGACAAGGAGGCTCAGAAGGGAAAAGTACTGGCCAGGCAAGGCTGAGGACTTGAGTTCAATCCCCAAGTGCCATCCATGGTGGAAAGAGAGAACCAAGTCCTAAAGGTTGTCCTCTCATTTTGACATGCACAGTGGCAAGAACATGCACGTGTGCGCTCTCTCCCTCTCTCTCTCTCTCTTCTCTCTAACAATGATATTTATAAACAAACACAATAAAGAATAAAGTGCATAGTTATTAAAGACACTCAAAATCAACCTGACCTCCTCTCTCCCTCCCCTCTCTCTCTCTCTCTCTCTCTGTCTCTCTCTCTCTCTCTCTCTCTCACACACACACACACACACACACACTCACACACAAATGTAGATACACACATACAACACAAAAAGAGCTATTTATAACCTGTGATGCTATAATCCTTCTGAGTGTGATTCTCAGTTTTCGTAAATTCATATAAGTAGCTAATATAATTAGTAACAAAATAGTTAATTTCCAAAACAAAAGTTCCCTTTCCCCACTGATGCATATAGGAGATGATTTTCACAGCTTCTTTTGCTAAGATTCGAAGCACATATACAGAAGAAAAACAAACAGTCCTTGGATTCAAATCAGCACAGCAGACATTTACTAGGCGCCTACTGCATGCCGGGGACTGTGATGCTGGCGAAGAATAGCGATGCCCTGTTCCCCACGCTCCTCCCGCAATTACACGGGTAGGGAAGGAAGACACACACGTACGCAGTGATAGTCACTGGGTGACGCACTGTAGTGTGATCTGAAAGTCTCCATAACCTGGCCCCCTCCCTCTCTGTCCACAGACAGCGTGTGGTCTGAATGCTCCCCAGACACCCCCCAGTCCCTCCTCAATTTCCCTCAACACGTGTCTCCCATGTCTAGTCCTGTCTTACAGTCTGCTTCCTGGAAGACCCCAACGAGTACGCGCATCCTCTTGTGCATGGTACCTGCTAAGATATCCTTCCCAAGGAGCCACACAGCAGTATGGGGGTCATGGAAGTAATTCAAATGGTCATAAAGGGGTAAGGATCCCCAACTGAAGAAAGGGTGGCCTCTTTGAGGAGCAGGACCCAGAGCTGCCTGACCTGAAGCCACCTCCTTATAACACCGCCCAGGTAGAGACTGAGTGTCTGGATCTAAGAGGATGCTGAGCACTGGGCCCAGGCTCCCTTGTGAAAAGTGATAGCTGAGCCACCGCTTTAAGAGACCATAGAGTTATAAGCAAATGTAGATCCTAGAGCGACCTCCTGAGCTGTCTGTGAGTCCTTTGCTCAGCCTGGATGGTGGTAGGAAGACATCAAACTGATGAGGATTTAATTTTTACCAAGTAAGGGATAAAAATCAGACTGATTTGCTTCAAAAATATTAAAAATTAGTGAGAGGGTGTAGTTTAGTGAAAGAGTACTTGCCTGGTATATATAAAGCTGTGGGTTTCATTCTCCATGCTACCAAAAACAAAAACATAACAATAATAAAATTAAAAAATAAATTATACCAGTCCTAGTGAAACATACCTTTAATCTCAGGACTCTAGAGACAGACAGAGGTATATCTCAGTGAGTTCAAGGCCAACCTGGGTCTACATAGTGAGTTCTTTGATAGCAAGGGCTATGTAGTACAACCCAGTCTCAGAAATAAAATAAATTACTGTTTTTTGTTGTTGGTGGTGGTGGTTTAGCTTGGTGTTTTTATATAGGCAAGCTCAAAGAGGAAGACTGAGAGACAAATCACCAGATAACCAGACAACCTGTATGTGATGCCTAGCCACATGACTTTAGGCAGGTACCTTGGCTATTATGAATCTCCCATTTCTTCTTCTGTATAATAAATATAATATGTTAGCCAGGTGGCGGTGGCCCATGCTTTTATTCCCAGCACTCGGGAGGCAGAGCCAGGAGGATCTCTGTGAGTTTGAGGCCAGCCTGGTCTACAGAGCAAGATCCAGGACAGGCACCAAAATTACACAGAGAAATCCTGTCTCAAAAAGACAAAAAAAAATATATGTACATAATATGTTACAGAACTGTTAGTATTTTACACTACAAAGGATAAGACATTACAGCCAGTAAAGGAGTGAACATTGACTAAATGAGAGGAGGTTCTGTGCCATCCTTAGTATTTCATGTGTTGCTCCGGCTTCTGATTCTTTCATTTTGTGCTAAGCACATTCTCTGCATCCCCTGCCACTGTAAGATTTTACACTCCTCTGTCTGAATGCTTACCACATCAATTTAGAGAGTTTTTGCTTTCTTCCATCTAGGGGGTGGAGAGTAAATATTCCACATCATGCATGTGTGCATGAATGAATGAAGACCTGCCCTACCTGGTGGGCTGTGAGCATGCAGAGGGTGGGAGCCATCTCCTTGTCTTTAGTACCACAGTTCCTGGAGACAATGAATCCTCATTCCACAGAGTGGAATTGGGGGTTAGCCCCCATCACTCCAGACTTGCAGCCCTTAGAGACACAGGGTGAAAAAAATCTATTCATTCCTGCCCCCAAATAATCTCTATAGGAAGGATGAGGGGTACATTTGGTCAAGAATAAGGGAAAAAAAAGAATTCCATTCTTAAGGAATAGAGGGCTTTAATTATCCATAATAGCTGTTTCTACCGCTCGGGTTTCTCTCCATCTTTGCCTATGGTTCTTCTTTTAGATTAGAGAGTCTTCATTCTTCCCAGGAGGACAGCCAAGCATTGTTGTTTCTCCAAATATAGAAAACTGCAGATGGGGCTGGGGCCCTTTACACGCTAGGGAGGTTCCTTCCATTGTTCTCGTGTGCAATTGTCCAGTAAGCATCTAAGCCCTGGGGTCTGACTGCTCAAGATATTCTGACCAGCCTTCGAGCATTTTCAAAACAGTTAACTTGTCAGTGAATCCAAATGTTCTGTGGAGTGTGAAAAAGGTTTTGCACTTGGGAGGGAATTGCTCAATATCAATCACACACACTGAGTAGAGCACACAGATCACTTAACGAGTGTTTAAATTCCACTCACTTGCCAGTTTGGGGCATGTATTTATGGTGAGATCCCAAGTAAGAGAAGGGTAAGTCCTCTCAAGACTGTGTTGTGGACTAAAGGAGTGTATACACACACACACACACACACACACACACACACATATGTATATATATATAGTTATTGTTTGGATGTAAAATGTTCTCTGCAGGCTCATATGCTCAAACACTTGATCCCTGGATGTCAGTGTTATCTGGGGAAGTTGAGGAACCTTTAGAAGGCCCAGTTGGAGTAAGAGACTCACCAAGTGGGCTAAACCTTGTGGTCTTTAACTCAGCCCTGCTTCCCGATCTACCCAGATGTGAGCAAGCAGCCTTACACTCCAACCTCCACAGCCACAATCCACTCTGGCCACCATGCCTTCCTCACCATGTACCTTCAAGCCAGGACCTAAAGAAGACCTCTCCTCCCTTTAAATTGCTTTTTGTAGGGTATTTGGTGACAGCGGTAATCCAATCAGCAAGACTTTAAAAATAAAAGTTCACAGGTGCCTAGACGGAAGTGGTGGCCAGTTCCTTTAACTTCCTCTGTCTCAGCGAATAGCCAGCCACTCACTGAGCATGTGGGAAAAACAAACAAACAAACAAACAAAAATAACAGTTTTGAGGCAAACGTGACTCTGCAAGAGGGCAAATAACACCGATTGGTAGGACAGACAGGACAAAACTCTGCAGAAGGGGGGCTTCAACAAGTGTATTTTGTCACAGCTCCGGAAGCTGCAGGTCCAAGGTTAAGGTTAGGGCCAACCTAGTCTCTTCTGCGTCCGCTGCTTTGGTTTGCAGATGGACTCCTGCCTCTGGCGACCTCACACGGCCTTTCCTCTATGCCTCCAGGACCCTTAAGTGTTTCTAAATGCCTCCTTATGGGGACACTGACATACTGGATTAGGATCCACCATACCATCCATCAGTTTCAGAGATTCCGAGGTCACTCTATGCTGTTTTATACTTTCTCTTTGTTGCCCCCTCTTTCCAGCAGGGTTGCTGTTTCTGCCCCAGTGTGAGTGTTTGAAAACTTAGTCTCTGTGTGTCATCGCTGCTTTTCATTCTAAGACCTTAGGCCACTAGTGACACACCAACAGCTCTGCAGCCACATCTGGACGCATCTGGCATGCGTGGTGTGCATGTGTACAGCTGGAGAGTATTTGTGGGATGTGGATTAACTGCCAGAGTTTAAAACTCATAGGTTGGTCTGGAGATAAATGGAGTTTGGGTTTATTTTGAAAATTTTGAAGACCTAGAATTATTAAGTCCACACTCTCTCCTGGCTGCAAATGGGTCTCCCATGTGTTGCAATCCCCACTACTCTCTATTGCCATATTATATACTTGCAGGACACTTACAGCTAAAACTCAAAAGAAAAAAATATATTTAGTATTTTTAACCCATGTCACTGTCAAAAGTAGAAAAATAAAAATCACATTTAGGAGCAGATAAATTCAGTAAACTAATGTTATCCACAGCTGCCCAGTGTCTTAACTGCCTCTTAAGATTC
>CABHPH010123320.1:0-19025 GCA_902168325.1 Peromyscus nudipes
AAAAAAAAAAAAAAAGTTTGCTCGGGGCTGGAGAGATGACTCTGGTTTAGAGGACTGGTTGCTCTTGTAGAAGACCGGGGTTCAATTCCCAGTACCCACATGGCAGTTTATAACTGTAGCTCCAGTTCCAGGGGATCCAATACCCTCTCACCAATGCACATTAAAAAATTAAAGTTAAATTAAAAATTTTTTAAAAAGTTTGCTCAAGGGGAGGAAAAATCATCTCCACAAATACTGTTATTAACAATCTACCTTTGGTCATAGCAATCTGGAATCCTCCCCCATGTAAGAAACATTTACCCCTCTTCCAAAAGTCATTAGTACATCAAGTTTGGGCTTGGGGTCTAGGAGCAACTAGATTAGATCCAGGAGTGACTGAGGCATCTCAGGGATTCTTCTTGAATGTTTTTGACCAGACACCTGTTATAAGTAAATATATACTGAGTTTATTTAGGGGAAAGAGACATTATGCATATACCTTAAAATAGTTCAGAAAAAATGTTTTTACACAGATATTTATACATTTTTGTGAAGATAGATTTGTAGAGATTATCTTTCACCCCTGGAGCATGGATAGAATTTTGTAACTGCTTTAATAACAGAAATCAGGAGAAATACTGTGATCTTTGATTGGTCATGTATGTATATGCATATGATCATACATACCCATATACATACGTATAAACGTATACCAAGACAAAACTCAAATGGTAAAACAAATTGAGGAAAATGTTAATGGGTATTGAATCTGGACTTGTATTCTTTGGATTGTTCTCTTTTATCTTTCCTGTAAGCCAAAATCCTCTCCAAATAAAAAATTCTTTTAATGTGATGCACATGGAATAAGTCCTGAACATCAATATTTTCATAGGTTTAAATCAGTGTCAAATTGTAACTTGACTTTCATATTAACATTAGGGATTAAGGAAGACACTCTACCCAGATGTATATAAAATGTGTACAAAAAGACAGATCCATTTTGGAGACAGTCCTTTGAGAGGAGAAATTTGGCCAAATTGAAACTTAGTTTTTCAATACTCTTTTAATTACCTGCAATAGTAAAGATAAATCAAATCTTCCTTTAGCTTGTAGTGAAATTGTAGAACTGTAGGAGAAAGAAGCTTGTCATCCTCCTTGTACAGGAAGAGATTGGGATTAGCCTTCCACGAGCCCCAAGCTGATGCTCACAGTGGCAAGTTCCAAAAACAGCAGCTGCTGAGATAGTCTCCTCATGTTTCCAGTTTGAGAAAGATACTTAAATAAAGCTTTGGTTTTGGTTTGGTTTGAGACAGGGTTTCTCTGTGTAGCTCTGGCTGTCCTGGAACTCACTCTGTAGACCAGGCTGGCTTCCAACTCAGAGATCTGCCTGTCTCTGCCTCCCAAGTGCTAGGATTAAAAGCATGCACCACAACCACCACCCAGCTATAAAATGAGTTTTTTAGTGGTGTTTATTCCTTGTTTGGGGATTGTAGCACTTGTTTAAAAGACTCTTGCTGGGTGGTAGTGGTTCATGCCTTTGATCCCAGCACTGGGGAGGCAGAGGCAAATGGATCTCTGAGTTTGAGGCCAGCCTGGTCTATAAAGCCAGTTCCAGGACATCCAGGGCTACGAAAAGAAACCTGTCTTGAAATCTAACAAGAACAAACAAAAAACTAACAACAACAAAAAACCTACCTCATTTTATGAATACTAATATTCTTAAAAGACACTTGATGGCTACTTAATGAATTTATATAATTTGTTTCTTCCAAAATTGATTATTCTAATTCTGGGCATAGTAGTCTATTCCTGTAATCCTAGCACTCAGGAGGCAAAGACAAGAGTACCAAAGGTTTGAGGCTAATCTGAGTTACCAGTTGAACTGGAGACCAATTTAGGCTATATAGCGAGACTCTGGCACATGGGGGGTGGGGGTGAGTATTTTGACATCATTACTCTTACATCAAAGGAAATAAATAGGAGATTTCAGGTAAGATGGCAAATCAGAAGCCAACTTCATGTGATACAGGGAATGAGAAAACAAGGATAACAAAGAATCAACTATTCCAAAGAGAAAGTGAGGAAGCTCATTGAAGACTCAAAAAGGGATAGGACAGCTAAAAAGTAACAGGAAAAACAGGGCTACTCAGCACAAAATAAGACCTAGGAAAAGAGAAACAGAACCCTCACCAGAAGGTAAGCCCAGCAGCCTAGGCGAATGAATGGCAGTCCTACCCACAGGGCAGGCCCAGCTCTCTCCAACCTCCAGTCCAGCTAGAGATGCTTGTGAGGGTGATTCTTCAGATTCCCATTTTGTCACTCACCATGTCTCAGAGGGCAGTGGCTTGGTGCCATATTGGGAGAGAACCTGTTGAACACTGAATTAACCTGGGGTATAGTAGTAAGGAGCAATCCCAAGTCAAGGAGCTTTAGTCAACCTGCCACAGCCTCAGGGTAAGAAGGCAGTTGTGGCTAGTGGGAAAACCACATATTGACAAGCTGAAAAGTTCAGGAGGCCAAAGGATTGACTCAGGAGGTGAAGTATACAGAGAGAGGTAGCCCACCCTGGGAAAACTGGATAGCCTGAGTCTGAGGCCTCGTGGAATCACCTGTCTTCTGCACAGTTCACTGCTCTAGAGACTGGGAACTCTGAAGCTCCAGTGGGCTCCTTTACATCTACAGCCTTGTTCATCTGATGGAGTATTTAAAGTTTAGTGGGTTTTCAAAGTGCAGGACAGATCTTCCTGTACACAATTCAGTGTCTTGTTTATTTCCTGCTCTCCCACCTGTACTCAGGTGTCAGACCCTGGCTAGAACCTAAAGCTATCCAAGGGTGTACAAATTGGCCAGTCTTGGGAGAGTTGGAGAATCCAGCCAGCCAGCAGACTACAAAGCTAAGTATGGTCAGCAGAAACCCCTAGTAAAAAGGAAACTGCTAGCTGGGCAGTGGTGGCGCACGCATTTAATCCCAGCACTGGGGAGGCAGAGGCAGTGGATCTCTGTGAGTTTGAGGCCAGCCTGGGCTACAAAGCGAGTTCCAGGACAGGCTCCAAAGCTACACAGAGAAACCCTGTCTCGAAAAACCAAAATAAAAAGGAAACTACTAAAGTGAAGACAGCCCCAGCAGAATCTGATACTTCCCAATATAAGCTGAGCATAAATAGTGAAGACCAAAGTCTATGAGTTCAAATCACACACATGAAGTCTCCGCCACTTTTCAAGGACCCAGAAAGAAGCAGCTTTAAATTGTATTGTCCCTTGTGTCTTCTCAACCTTTGACTTTTCTCAAGTTTATTTTTATGTATCTGTGTAAATTACAGGTGCATACATGCCACAGCACACTTGTAGATGTCACAAAGCAACTTGTGGGAATTGGTTCTCACCTTCCTCCCATTGAGGCAGGATCTCTTGTTTCTGCTGCTGAACTGTCTATTCCAGGCAATTCTCCTTTCTCTGCCTCCCATCTCAACATAGAACTGCTAAGATTACAGATTCCTGGCATTGACTCTGGTTTTTACTTGGGTTTAGGGGAACAAATTTAAGTTGTCAGGCTTGTATGGTTTGTGCATGCTTCTGCATATGCTCCTGTGAAGGTCCGAGGACAGCTTACGGAGTTTGTTCCCCCTTCACCATGTGGAGCCCAGGGATTAACACAGGCCAACAGGCTTGCTTTATCTGCTGAGCCATCTCACTGGCCCTAAGTTTTTTTTTATAATATTTTTGTTTATTCTTCAACAATTTTGCATGTGTATACAATTTATTTTGATCATTTCTGCCCTTTAAGGCCCCTATACTCCTTCCTGATCTCCTAACATATTTCCCTCCCACTTATTTTATTTTTGTATGTATGGGTGTTTGCCAGCATGTATGTGTGTGTACCAAGTGTATACAGTGCCTGAGGAGGCCAGAAAAGAGGGAGTAGAGTTACAGGCTGTTGTGAGCCACCACAAAGGGAATTGAACCCAGGTCCTCTGGAACAGCAGCAGTGCTTTTAAATACAGTCATCTCTCTACCCCCCACTTTAAAAATATCCCTCTGAGTCCAGTTAGTGTTACTCGAGTACACACATGGGTACACATATCAGCAGCCACACCCCTGAAGAAAAATGAATCTTCCTCCCCCAGAAGCCATCGACTGAGAATAGCTCCTAATTAGAGGTGAGGCCTTATGAGCATCTACCAAATTCTAGGTGTATTTGTATAGCTTGTTCAGTTTGGTGATATTGCTGTTAGAGCAATTTGTTGTCGCCTCTGAATGGTACTGGGGATTGAGTTCTCGAGAACAGGTTCCTCACTGAGATCTCCCAAATAAATCCAGAAAAGATGTCTAAACCAATAGAAAGGCAAATCATAACACAGAAACATGACAGTATAGGGTAATAAGACTACTACAAAAGACCATTACTCCTCAACTACTAAATTTAAAGATTCTGAGCTGGGTAAAATGTAGAATAAAGAATTCACATTTTTACCTGGAAAAATAATTACTTCAAGGAAAATACAAACAAGCCCATTAATGAAATAAGGAGGTCAATTCAGAGCCTAGAGAAGAAAGTCAAGAGTGTAGATAACAAGTTAGCAATATGGCTAAGAAATGTGAATCAAAAATATGGATAAGAAATTCAGCAAGGAAATTGAGATTTGAAGAAAAGAAAAAAAGTAACAAAAACCACAACCAAAAAAGAAAAAAAAGCTGGCACTCAGGAGGCAGAGGCAGGTGGATCTCTTTGAGCCTGGTATACAGATTGAGTTCCAGGACAGCCAGGGCTACACAGAGAAATCCTGTCTCAAAGAAAACAAAACAAAACAAACAAAAAATAAAACAGGGTGGAGCCAGGCGGAGGGTGGCACACACCTTTAATCCCAGCGCTCAGGAGGCAGAGGTAGGCAGATCTCTGTGAGTTCGAGGTCAGCCTACAAAGCAAGTTCCAGGACAGCCAGGGATGTTACACAGAGAAACCTGTCTCGGAAATAAAAAACAAAAAACTAGGTGGGAATGAAAAACTCAATGAATGAACTAATAAGCCAGGCATTGTGGTAAGTACCTGTAATCCTAACACTCAGGAAGATAGGTAGGAGAATTGGAAGTTCAAGGTAATCCTCAACTACATAGCAAGATTGAATGCCTGGGCTACATGAGACCCTTTAACACCACCACTACTACTACTACTACTACTGATGATGAGGATGAGGATGAGGATGAGGATGAAAGCACAACCAATAGACTAGACAAAGCAGGACAAAGAATATCAAGGATAAAGGAAAAGATCAAGAAAATACCACAAGCAGACATCAGTGAACAACAACCAAAAATGGGCATGACCACAGCTCCAGAACTCTGGAGTATGATCAAGAACCAAACCTACAGTCAGGCATGATGGTGCAGTATGAAGACTAAGGAAAGGGGTTGCCATTATTGGAGACCAACCTGAGTATATAGGAAGACCCTGTCTCAAAAACAACAAGTATCGAATGATAAAATAACATTTAAATAAAAGAAAGGAGACAAATACCTAAGAACACATGGAGTAGTAGAAGGAGCTGAGATTAAAAACTAAAGGCACAGAAAAATCAATGAAATTACACCAGAAAATTTTCCCAAATGTAGAGAAATAAATGGACATCTAAGCACAAGAGATACTTAGAAACCAAAAAAGAAAAGACCTCTCCACAGTACATAAGAGGATACCCAAAAAACGTAAGAACTGTAAGAAAAATTCGAACTCGCTAAGATAAATATATCAAAATAACATTAAACTTCTCAACAGAAACCCTTAAAAGCCAGGAAATCATGGCATGATTATATTTCAAGTCTTGAAAGTAAATAACTGCCAACCAAGATTGCTATATCCAGCAGTTAGAATTGCATGCCCCACACATTTTTAAAAATTTAAAACTTGCTGTGTTGTGGTGGTATAGACCTTTAATCACAGAACTCAGGAAACAAAGGCAGACAGATCTCTGTGAGTTACAGACCAACCTGATCTTAAACTGATTTCCAGCCCAGTTTGGGCTACATAGTATGACCTCAAAAAAAATTAAAAATTGACAGAGAAATAAGGAAATTTTAAGATGTTCATAAACTAAAGCAATTCCCGATTACCAAACCAGCATTGTTAGGATTCTGTACATGTGCAGCTCGGGGTCCTGTGTCTTATGTCTTACATCATCAGTGGGCACTGGTAATTACATACCCACCGCTTGGTCATGTAATACCCGCCTTAAAAAGCCGGACTGGACTCCCACACTCTGTCTCTGTGTTCTCTCTCTGCTCCCGCCATCTTCCTTTCTGTCCAGGCCTGGCTCTCCTCCCTCCTATCCCCTCTTTCTTTCTAATAAAGCTCTTTGTAACTCTGGTAGTCGTGGCCGTGGCCTGTGACTTTTCTGCCAGTAACTAGCACTGCCACCAGTGCCGTTTATCATAACCATCAAGCATTGCAGAAAATACACAAAGTCATAAACAGGAGGAAGAAAGGCAGTCCTAATGATAGAGCACACAAAAGAATATATTTCATGAAAAGAATAAGCGAGCGGGGTGGTGGTGGTACATGCCTTTAATCCCAGCACTCAGAAGACAGAGACAGGAGAATCTCTGAGTTTGAGGATAGCCTAGTCTACAGAGTGAGTTCTAGGACAGCCAGGGTTACACAGAGAAACCCTATCTGGAAAAAAAAAAAAAAAGAATGAATGAATGAGCAAAGGAGAACTAGGGAAGAATCCATCATGTCCAACACAGTAAATCACTTAACCCCTAATGCCAACAGGGAAGAAAGATGATAATAACCCAACCACCACAATTACAATTAAACATTGCAAGAATTAACAAACCGGGCGTTGGTGGCGCACGCCTTTAATCCCAGCACTCGGGAGGCAGAGGCAGGCGGATCTCTGTGAGTTCGAGGCCAGCCTGGGCTACCAAGTGAGCTCCAGGAAAGGCGCAAAGCTACACAGAGAAACCTTGTCTCCAAAAACCAAAAAAAAAAAAAAAAAAAAAAAAAGAATTAACAAACCTCTGTGTTATGGTTTGAATGAGAAATTCCCTTCCTTTGGGTCATGTATTTGAACATCTACTTTCCAGTTGGTGACACTATTTTGAAAATATTATGGAAGCATGTCCTCCAGTATAGCCTCAACTCACTTCCTAGTCTCTCTGTTTCCTGTGTGCTGATGAAATGCTTCATTACTGTCAGGCAAGCCTCATGCTTCTAATGCCATGCCTACTCCACCATGGTTGACTGTGTCACTTCTGAAAATATAAACCAAAAGAACACTTTCTCCCCCCAGTTGTTTTTTGTCAGGGTATTCTGTCATAGGAGAAGTAATTAATACACTCTGTAAATAACAATCCTGGATGGTTTTAATTCCTCAGTTAAAAGATGCACAGGTATCGTGGCTCATGCCTTTAATCCTAGCATTTGGCAGGGAGAGGCTGGTGGATCTCTCTGAGTTTGAGGCTAGCCTGGTCTACATAGAAGGTCAAGCCTACCTCGGTGAGACTACCAAAAAAAAAAAAAGACACAGACTAGACATTTATTGTTTCTAAGAAAACTCACAGGCAAAGAAACTGAGATAAAATTTACCAAGCAAATGGATCTGAAAGCAAGCTGACATAGCAATTCTGATATCTAATAAAGTAGACAAAGCTAAAATTAGTTAGAAGACATAAAGAAAGCTAGTATATACTAACAAAAGGAATAATTCATAAAGAAGATATAGGGCTGGAGAGATGGCTCAGTAGTTAAGAGTGTGTAGTGCTCTTCCAGAGGATCCAACTTCTATCCCCAGCATCCACATCAGGAGGCTTATGATTACCTATAGCTATAGATCTAGTGGACTCGGTGCCTCTGGCCTCCATGGGCACTTGCACTCACTTGCACATGCATACTGACACACATACATATTATTTAAAATAAGGGGTTAGGGATTTAGCTCAGTGGTAGAGCGCTTGCCTATCAAATGCAAGGTCCTGGGTTCGGTCCTCAGCTCTGAACGAAAAAAAAAAATTAAAAAAAGACAAAACATTAAAATAAAATTAATATTTGGGGGGAAATGAAGATACTACAAAACTTTAAAGATAGTTCAAGCCATAATCCCAGCACTTGGAATTCTGAAGACAGGAAGATTGCCATGAGTTCAAGGTCATCCTAGGATACATAGCAAGTTCCAAACCATCCTGGACTACAAAGTAGATCTTGTCAAAAGAGAGAGAGGGTGGGAAGAAGGGAGGGAGAGAACAAAATTAAAACGGTAACATTGTAAATATAAATACATATGGACCAAACATTGAAGCTTTCAACTTGATAAAATTAACACCAGTGGACATAAAAGAACATATTGCTCCTGAGCAATAATGGAATAGTGGGCAGTTTCATCAATAGATATGCATTGACTAAAACTCAGCCAAGGAACTTCAGGTTAAACTGTACCATAGATCTAATGGGCTTAATACATATGTATAAACAGTTTCCATCCAACACCTAAAGAGTACATGTCAGCAGCAGCCCATGCAACGTCCTCTAAAATAGATCATATTTTAGGTCTAACAAGTACAAAATTGAAATAACTATTTCTCCTATTAGATCACAGTCAAATAAAACTAGAAACCAATAACAAGAAAAACCACAAATATTGTGCAGATACTTGGATAGTGAACAGTAGATTCTTGTAGGAACAATGGGTCATTGAAGAAAAACAAGGAAGAAGTTTTAAGAATTCCCAGAATCAGTGCTGGGGGGAGATAGCTTAGCAGATAAGAGAGGACACTGTTCTTGCATAGGACCCAAGTACAGTTCCCAGCCTCTACATTTGGCCACTTATAACTACCTGTAAATCCAGCCCCTGAGGGATCTGATGCCTCTGGTCTCTGTTGAATACACACAGAGGCATGATTAAAATAAATATTTTTTTAAAAAGAATTCCTATAGTCAAATGAAAATGAAAGCACAACTTACCAGAACCTAAGGTAGTTTAATCTATGCATGCTTATATTAAAAAAGTTGAGAGCATGGTAGTGCATGCTTGTAATCTCAGCACTTTGGAGGTGGAATCCTGAGGATCAGGAGTTCAAGGCCAACTTTGACTACAATAAGGAGTTTGAGGCCAGCCTGGGCTACATGAGAGCCTGTCTCAAAAAAAAGTTGAGTTCAAATAAATAACTCAGTGATATATCTCAAGATCTTAGAAAAGTAAGAACAAGCCAAAGCCCAAAGCAGTAAACCGAAATAGTCAGTTCAAGGCAAAACCTTAGCACAGTGGTGCACGCCTGTTACCTCAGCACTCAGGAGGCTGAGGCAGCCAGGTTAGGAGTTGGAGGTCAACCTAGCCTACATAGCTGCAGGTCAACCAGAGTTACAGTATGAACCCTGTCTCAATCAAACAAAAAACAACAAAACCTATATTCTAAGACAAGACTATAAAGTCTAGACACTCAACAGTGTCACAGTCTAGCAGATACTAAAAAAAATACAAAATACAAAATAAAACACTATATACACCAAGAAGCAAGATAACAAAAACTAAAAGAGAAGTCAGTCAACAGACAGAATTGATGGATAATACTGATAAAATTATTATTATATTCAGATACTTAAAATAAGGAAAGGAACACATAAAAAAAGAAAACAAGTACTTTTAGAGTTGAAAAAATATAACATAACAGCTCGGTGGGTAAAGGTGCTTGCTACCAAGCCTGGCAACTTGAGTTCAATCCCCAGGTCCCTCATGGTGGAAGGAGAGAACCTAACCCTGATAATTGTTTTCTGACATCTACACACACGCACGCGCACGCACGTTCACGCACGCACACGCACGCACACAGAGACACACACACACATACACACACAGTAAATAAACAATCTTTAAAAAAGAAAATACACCAGGCGGTGGTGGCGCACGCCTATAACCCCAGCACTCGGGAGACAGAACCAGGCGGATCTCTGTGAGTTCGAGGCCAGCCTGGTCTACAGAGCAAGATCCAGGACAGGCACTAAAACTACACAGAGAAACCCTGTCTTGAAAAATCAACAAAGAAAAGAAAAAGAAAAATATAACACATGAAAAGTTTAGTATCGCAGTTACTCTCAACCAAAGTGAGTGCTCACAGAGGAAAAAAAGATGATAAAATGCCTTTTATAGCAAAGAACAATCAGACTGCAACCCACAGAACCAGGGAGGCTATGTAGCAGGGGGGACCCTAGAATGACTGTGGCTTATAATAAGTCTTGGTTTTACTCAATCACTGGGCAAGCCTTGGTGAAACATTTTACTATTAGGATAAGAATTTGTACTGTATCAAGCTGATAATAGAATAAATAAATAAACAAATAAACGAATAAAATATTAAAAAAAGCCTTTTATGACATTAGGTTATTACATTTTGTTGTTTGTTTTCATGCTGGGGATGAAACCCAGAGCTTTGGGCATGCTATTCCAACACTCTGCCACTGAGCTACATCCCCATCCAATGCGTTAGTTATCTGTTGAATGATAAATAACCGCAAACTCGGTGGCTTACACCCAACAAATTTCTTATCTCCTGCAGAAGTCTGGCATGGCTGTAATGCTGGAAGGAAACAATTCTACGGACAGATGAGGGTGGTGACGAGGCAAAGCCTGCGGCCAACAACCGGTCTCCCTTTACCAGGCATGTGCATGTGTCATGTTGAAAGTGGATAACTAGACCCTGTCCAGTCTTCAGCCCTGCCCTGACTACCGTCTTGATTGCAATGTCTAAGAAACGTTGGATTCAGTCACGAAGCTAAGCCACTGCTGGATTCTTGGCCACAGAAACTGTGAGAAAATGTTCAAGCTATAGAATCTTTTTTTTTTTTTAAGATTTATTTATTTATTATGTATACAGCATGTTTGCCTGCAGGCCAGAAGAGGGCATCATTACAGATGGTTGTGAGCCACCATGTGGTTGCTGGGAATTGAACTCAAGTCCTCTGGAAGAGCAGTCAGTGCTCTTAACCTCTGAGCCATCTCTCCAGCCCCTAAGCTATAGAATCTTAAATGATTCATCTCCTGATAGTGGATAGCTAATACAAGATTATCTTCAACAAATGGCTGTGGGACAGCTGGATAGCCATTTATATGTATATGTATATGATGTATATGTGTGTATGTGTTTATAAATGAAGCCAGGCATGGTGACTCATACCAGCCCTCAGGAGGCTGAGGCCAGACTGAGTTGTTCAGAGTGAGCTCCAGGCCAGTGTGGAACACAGATCAAGAATTGTTTCAAAATAATGATAATGTTAATAATGAAAGAGAGGGGCTTGGGACTTGGCTCAGTTGGTGGAATGCTTGCCTAGTATGCATGAGGCCTTGGGTTCCACCCCCGGCCCTGCATAAAACAGGGTCTTGTGGTACATTCCTGTAAGCACAGCACTTGGGAGGTGCAGTCAGGAATCAGGAGGTTACGGTCATCCTTGACTACAAAGTTAGAGAGCAGCTTGGCTCCAAGAGATCTTGAATCAAAAGCGAGTACAGCTTAAGTGGACATGCACCAACAGGGATGAAGCTCAGACGCAGGCTGGAGTCAGGCTTAGTGGGTTTTGCTCGTAATCCCAACACTTAAGAGGTGGAGACAAAAGGATTGGGAGTTCAAAGTCAGCCTCAGCTATATGGTGAGCTTGAGGCCTGTCTCAAAAGAAAAAACAAGACAAACAAACAAAAAGACTAAGCCAAATGAGTCAGATAGGGAAAAGTACATTGTGTATGGTTCATCCAGCCGAAATTTTACAAAAGATTAACCCAGAGTAAAAAACAAAATAAAGATTACATGGGACTGTGAGCAGAAAGCAGAAAGAGAAGATTTTAAAATGACAAAATAAAACTTTGAGGAATGATGAAAATATTCTATACTTTGATTGTGGCTATTCAAATTGTAAATATGTATTTGTTGAGACTTACTGAGCTCTATACTTAAAATACTGAGCCAGGTGTGGCTGTGGGCATTAGTAGTCTCAGTTGCTCTAGAAACAGCCTACACAACCTAAAGAAACCCTGTTTCAAAAATATGAATAAATAGGATCTAGCTTAAACAATAGAATACTCAGCGCTGGAGAGATGGCTCAGGGGTTAAGAACAACTGGCTGCTCTTCCAGAGGACCTGGGTTTGGTTCCTCAGCACCCACATGGCAGCTGACTCCAGTTCAACAGGATCCATCACCCCTCTGCCTTCTGAGAGCTCTACAAACATGTGGTACATAGAACATGCAGGCCAAACACCCATATTCTAGACATAGGATCTTGCTATTGTTTGTTGACCAGCCTAGTCTTGAGCTCCTGAATGGACTCAAGTTATCAACCTGCCTCAACCTGCTGAAAAGATTTTATAAAAACTGGAAAAGAAAAAAAACAAAACAAAACAAAAAACAGCTAACTTAAATCCTAAATCTTGACAGGCTGAGGCAGGAAGACCGTATATCTGAGATTATCCCAGGCTATACAATGAGAACCTATTTTCAAAAAACAAAAATAAATATTGAAAAATACGCTGAGAAACAAATATACCTATCTAGTAGTTGGCTTTAATTTTATTTTTTAGACATGTCCTTGAACTCTCCATGTAGCTGGAGATGACCAAAGATGCTCTTAAACTTCTGATTCTCCAGCCTGTAACTTCTGAGTCTTTGTTGTTAGGGAATTGGGATTACAGGAGTACACATATCATTTAGTTTAGGTGTAGCTGAAGTTTCTCCAGTACCACCCAGCCCCACAGTCCCACAGCTGCTTATAAAATAATCATTTAGAGGCTTAATATTAATTACAAACTGTATGGCCTATGGCTCAGGCTTCTTGCTAGCTAGCTCGTATAACTTAATTCAACCCATTACATTTGTTTGTTTGTTTTGTTTTGTTTTTTCGATACAGGGTTTCTCTGTGTAACAGCCCTGGCTGTGCTGGAACTCACTCTGTAGACCAGGCTGGCTTCAAACTCACAGAGATCTGCCTGACTCTGCCTCCCGAGTGCTGGGATTAAAGGTGTGTGCCACCACCGCCAGGCTTCAACCCATTACTATTAATCTAAGTATTGCCACATATTCTGTGGCTTTACCTGTGTCCCATTACATGTTGTTCCTTGGATGTCGAGTTGGCATCTCCCCACACCTCACCTTTCTCTTTGGATTTCCCACCTGCCTCTAAGCTGCCTTGCCATAGGCCAACACAGCTTATTTATTAATCAATGGGAACAACACGTATTCACAGCATACAGAAAGACATCCCACAGCACTTACACTTTTCTGTTTAATCGAAAAGGAAGGTTTTAACTTCCTTTTTCTGTAATATAGTAAAATTACATATAACAAAACAGTTATCAAGCAAGAATTACAGTTGCAATATCTAGTCTATTTGTATTTGGTAAAATTAAAGAAAAATTTTATCATCTATCCTATTTTTATGAGTCTGAAGTTTTATATCTAGTTTATCTTTTACCATAACCAAGGAAAACTATAATTATAACTATCTAGTCTTCAATTGAACCAAAGACCCCAGAAGGATATAATATAATATAATATTACCTTTGTAAACAGGAAGTGCAGTGTAAGCAACTTCCAAAATTCTAGAAATGACATTGACATCTGTCACCCAAAGTTCCTCTGCAAGGTTGGGGCATCCATCTTCAGCCTAAAGGCCTAGAGTCTCTGACATACTTTTCAGTGAAGCAGGAAATTTGAAGGACTGTTTCCTCTATTGGCAAAGTTCATCAGTCACCTTCTTCTGTGTCCTGCAGAATGTCTGGCAGTATCTTTTGTGAAGCAGGAACCTTCTGACTACATTTAGGTGGTGTTGGGGATCAAACCCAGAGGTTGGTACTTGCTAGGCAAGCACTCTACCAACTGAGCTACATCCCTTCTCATAACCTCAAATTTCAGAGCTACTTAGTCATGTCTCTCTCCCGCAGTTTGACAGACACTCTAAGGACAAAGACTGGGCTTGTGTTGTGTTGTATGACTGCTACTGAGACATGAAAATGTCTATTCATTCTGGTTAAGGCTGCTATGTCAAACCAAAGAAATGATTCTACCCAAGCCTAACTTGGTGAACCAACGAATTTATGGTGGTTACTTATAGGAGCATGGTCAATTCAGAGGTAGATCCATTAAGCTCTACCATTAAGATCCAGAAAGCTCTACCACATCATGTGTGATGATTCACAAAAACTGCAGCCCTGGTCCCCTCTGCCCATCCTCAAGGCAACTTCTATCAGAGAGTTCCTTTCCCACAGTAGTTGTTTGCCTCTTATGTAACAGGGTCTTCCTGTGTAGCCCTGGCTGTCCCTGGAACTCACTGTATAGACCAGGCTGGCCTCGAACTCAGAGATCTGCCTGCCTCTGCTTGCTGAGTGCTAGGATTAAAACTGTGCTCCACCACACCTGGCCCGCGTGTGAGTTTTAAAAGTTTCTTGAGCCTGTTAAGTTTCCTTAGCTTCCTGAGTCTTGTGAGCCTCCCTCCTTCCTATGAGAGGGAGGGTTCTCTCTTGTCTTTTTTCTCTTTTTCCCTTCCTTTCACTTCCCTTCCCATATATATTCTCTTTCATATATATATTCTCTCATTCTCTTTCTCTTTCTCTCTTTCTTTCTCTCTCTCTCTCTCTCTCTCTCTCTCTCTCTCTCTCTCTCTCTCTCTCTGACAAGATCTCATGTAACACAGATTGGTCTCAACTATGTAGTTGGGGGTGACCTTGAATTCCTGACCATCTGCTTCTTCCATCAAATGCTAGGGTTATAGTAATGTGCCCGACACCTGGTTCAGAAGCTAATGTTCCAATTTGTAGGAAACAGCTCTACGACAGTGTACCCCTTCCTTCAGCTCTTTCATCCTTCCTGTCACCTCTTCTTCTATGTTCCCTGAGCCTGGAGGGGGTGATATGGATGTCTGAGGATTTTCCTTCATTTATGGCTTTGCATTGGGACCCTCTGTCATAGCTACAGTCACTTATTCACAATAGCTTGCCTGGTTCTAAGTCTCTGTAGTAACCATCAACCACTGTGAAAATGTTTTCCTCTATGAACAACCTGATAGCAGCAGTAATCTATGGGCATAAACAGATTTAGCCATACCATATCTGTTTAGCAAACAGTAATTTCCCTACTAGGACCTATGACCTTCCCAGTTACACGTTTTTATTTTGGCTTACAGTACCTGGCTTGTTTTCTGTCAACTTGACCCAAGCCAGAATCCTTGGGGACCAGGGAACTTCAATTGAGGAAATTACACCTACGAGGTTGGCCTGCTGGGCAAGCCTGTAGTGCATTTTCTTGACTGATGATTAATAAATGTGGGAGGGACCAGCTCACTGTGGGCAGTGCCACCCCTGGGCTGGTGGTCCTGGAAACTATAAGAAAGCAGGTTGAACAAGCCAGTAAACAGCACCCCTCCATGGCCTCTGTATCAGCTCCTGCCTCGAGGTTCCTGCCTTGAGTTCCTTCCCTGACTTCCTTTCATATGATGGACTGTGTTTGGGACCTAGAGATTGAAATAAACTCTTTCCTCCCCAAGTTGCTTTTGTTCATGGTGTTTTATCATAGCAATAGAAATCCTAAGACACTACCAACTGATTTTCCTCCGGTGGCATGAATGAACCTTAGGTCCACTTGGAAAAGTAGTTGGTTACACCATAGAAGTTGTACCACTATTTAGTCAGAAAGCACATCTTGCCTAGAAATTTGGGAGGTCAACATCTAGGGTTCATAACTGAGGAGGTCTATTGACAATTATCCCCCACGGCCTGCAGAGCACCTTCCAGCCTGTGAAAGCAGGCTAACAAGGGAGAGAGCTTCCAGCTCAGTGCTGGCTTGGGTCTCTGCTGTTTTCTATAACCAAAAGGGATAGAGTGGTGTCTTCAGCAATGGAGTCTAACCGTCTAGGTCTGGCATGCAACAGCAGTGGCAATAGGTTGTATTATTTTGGGGACCTCAGGAACCTCCTTGGCAAACAATTCACAGGAAGTTCCTCCTTTTTGGATTTTACTCAATAATCTATGGCTCCTGGGAGTCTTTTTCCACCGAAGTATGATATCTTCTTTAAAAATCTTTGATATTTTCAGATGTCTTTCCAAATCTGTAAGACATTCAGGGGTTAGCATTGAAACCTTTTTACAGAGAGAGCTTGTAAGATGACTGAGCAGGGGAAAGTCTTGCCTCCAAGCCCTATGCCTGATGACCTGAATTCAATTCCCAGAACTCACATGGTGGAGGAAGAGAACCAACCACCACAAGTTGTTCTCCGGCCATAGGCAGACACCCTATGACACATGGATGCCCATAATGCACACCCAATTCACAAATACAGTTTTTAAAAGCTCCAACTACCTACCATTCATATTGTAATTCATCAGCTAGGGGAATTTTTTTTTTTTCGTTTGGTTTTGTTTTGTTTTTCGATACAGGGTTTCTCTGTGTAGTTTTGGTGCCTGTCCTGGATCTTGCTCTGTAGACCAAGCTAGCCTTGAACTCACAGAGATCCTCCTGGCTCTGCCTCCCAAGTGCTGGGATTAAAGGCGTGCGCCACTGCCACCCATCAGGGAACTTGTTTTTAAGTTCACAGGACCCCCCACAAGTTATAGTCACTTTACATTAGTCATCCAACTTCCTCACCCTGGAGCACTGCTGTGCAGCTGTTACCCAGTCCCCCAGACCTGATGATGTCACCAGAGCCTACTTACACTGCCTGGACTAGCCCATGGCCAAAAGGGAGCTGGGCTATATTTGTGACTACTGTGTTTGCTGCTAGAGCCTGCTCCTGGGTCTACCAGACTCCTGTGCCAGGGTTGCCAGCTCTCAACCATACCTGGCTGCTGAAAGGGCACTCAGCTGGGCGAACAGTGTCTGGTCCCAGTACACTTTCTTGCAGGAGAGAAATGTACATATAGCATACACTGAATGGATAACTGGAAGACATAGAATAATATTAAATCTTTTTTGTACACCTCCATCATTTACACCTTTCAGTCCTTCGGTGAACTGCTGTTCCGACTTTAAGCTTTCCAAAGACCCATAAGCCAACATTTGGCTTTCTGTCAGTTTTTTCTCTAGAAACTCTAGCTCAACCGAAATCTTACCACAATTGCCTTTGAATGACCCAGACATCTCTTTGTCTGCTCAGTCCCTTCCACCACTCCCTATAAGCTCTTGAACCCTTTTGATTTGCCCAACAAAATCACTGAGATCCACTGGAGCCTCTCATACCTCATAAAGATCATATCCCACCGTGGGACTCAGCTAAGCCACTGAAGCCCTACACCAGGCCTAGGATTCGCACTGAATTAAGTCTTCTTAACTATCCTGTGGACACAGTCCTATGGAGTCGGTGCAGTAGGCATCAGACATTCCCCTCAGATGTCCAGTTCTCTCATTATGGCCTGTCTTTCATGTCTTCCAGCCACACTTCCATCCGTGAAGATTTCAGCTGCTGATACCCCGTGTCTGTGATGACTCACTAGAGCTCTTTCATCAAGTACTGGTTATCCTCACACTACCTCAGATTATGTAACCTTTGTCTCAAGGAGACACTCACCCTCTGTCCTGTGTCCTACAGCCTCACAGATCAGGCAGTGATGCCCTTTAATCTCTTCTTCCCCAGTTTCTCAGAGGGAGCACATTCGTGATTGCTGTGGTTTCCCGCACTGGGTCATTATTACGACTGTCTGTATGCTGAGTCACGCTTTTCCCTTCCTGGGTTCTGCCTAGAGCTCTTCCTCCTCACTGTCTGATTCTTCCCATGGGTTCTAAGTCTGGGATCTCAGGAAGAACTTTGTAGCTAAGATCTAATTTGTATTTTCTTTCCCTTACTTCTGCCAGCTATGAGAAATGCCAAGCTAACACCTCCTTTCCACCCTCCCCCTTTCCCACTTCTGCCAAATCAGAGGCTAATGCAGATATTAGCATCTGTCCTTTCTTCCTTGCAATTCCTCCCGTATATGGAAGAGTGCTTTCTGGACAGCTAGGCCTCAGTTTCAGACCTTATCACCCACAGCAAAGGCCACAGCTGCTGCCACAGCCTGCTTATGTCATTACAACAAGGATCTACAAGGACACACACCATCCCACAGGACAAGGAATGGTAGCTATGCTGAAATTACCCCACCAACACGCTGCCCCAGACAGGTCGCATAAGCCTCGGTTGCATGACTCATCACCCTCACAGGGGCCATGCGTGTGTTCCTCCACAACCTGTCTTCTGTCATTCTCTGTTCAGATGCCAAGTGTGTTGCCCTTCCTTAGGGAGCTGAAAATCTTTTCATTCCAGGAATGTCAGACCAGAGAAATGGTTCCATCAAAGTCTGCCTTGGTGAGCCAACACATTTACTAAGGTTAGTTATACAATTATGGACAAGGTGTTATTTTAGCATGTGTGACTCAAAGGCAACTCTGTCACCAAAAAATATCACCTAGCATGGATGATAATCTGGACACCTACCATCCTGGAGCTCCCTGCTCAACTTGTAGGCAACTCCACAAGAGTTTCCTTTCTTCCAGCTACTGCTAATGCTGCCTATATAGCTTTTGAGATGGGCCTTGGAGCTCAGTCCTATAAGGTTCAGGAGCTCTCTGAGCCTTAGGAGCCTCCCCTCTTTCCTTCAGGGGTGTGTTTTTCAAGTAACAACCTGTCACTCACCTCTACATGCCTGGGGTTAAATATTCACAGTCAATTTATATTTGATGAATGAATTCTCCAAGGTATTAAAGGTCCATAGACTAAGCCTATAAACAAAGTCTGGTTCCCTTTCACAAGCGGCAGAATAGCTTTCCTTGAATCAAATGAGTACAGAAACTCTTGTCCTGAGCACCTCACTGTGCCACACCCTTTGTATGTCCTTTATCTTCCCTTGGCCTCCTGCTTCTCTTCCATCACCCAGCTCTCTTCTCTAACCCCTGTGAGTCAATTCTCTACCTAGAGGTGAAATGAAAACTTAGCTCGGGGACCTCCCTCCCTGACACTCCCATCATCTTCTGATCGGTTTCTCCACTTTAGTGGCAACTCGAAAGTTCTGCTTCCGCACAGTTCTTCCTCACCACACTTCCACACAATCCTTCCTCA
>CABHPH010123323.1:0-27255 GCA_902168325.1 Peromyscus nudipes
AATGTCATTTTTTAAACAAATGCCTTGCAGTTTCATAAGGTCTCATTAATTGGTTTTCTTAGGGCCTGTGTTATCAGTTTCTTGGTTTCTGAGAATATGAAACTAAAACTAAAACTGAATATTATTTTTTTAAAATATTTATTTATTTATTTTACATCCTGACCACAGTATCTGTCCTTCCTCTCCCCCTAGCCCCCTGTCCACTCCCCTCTGATCCCCTCCAATACAGTCCTCCTTCCCTTTCTATGCAGAAAATGGCAGGCCTCCCTTGGATAGCAATAAAACATAGCATATCAAGCACCTCCCCTTGTATTATGGCTGGGCAAGGCAACCCAGTATGAGGAATAGAGTCCCAAAACTCAGCAAAAGCATTAGAGACAACTCCTGGAGCTCCCACTGTTTGTAGTACCACAAGAAGACCAAGCTTCACAACTGTCACATGTATGCAGAAGCCCTAGGTTAGTCCCATGCAAGCTCCCTGGTTGTGGTTCAGTCTCTGTGAACTCCTATGAGCCCAGGTTAGTTGGTTCTGTGGGTTTTCCTATCATGTTTTTGACCTCTGTGGCTCCTACAGTACTTCTTCCCTCTCTTCCATAGGATTCCCCTGCCGGTCAGTGGTGGCGCACGCCTTTCATCCCAGCACTCGGGAGGCAGAGCCAGGCGGATCTCTGTGAGTTTGAGACCAGCCTGGTCTCCAAAGCGAGTTCCAGGAAAGGCACAAAGCTACACAGAGAAACCCTGTCTTGAAAAAAACACAAAACAAAACAAAAAAGGATTCCCAAAGCTGGGCCTAATGCTTTGCTGTGGGTCTCTGCATCTGTTTCCCTCAGTTGGTAGACGTAGCCCTTCTGATGACAATTGGGTTAGGCACCAATCCATGAGTATAACAGAATATCGCTAGACATCATTACAATGACATTTTTCTTTCTCCACTCATGTTTGGTTTTATCCTATGTCTCTAGACCATACAGCCTTGGGGTCCTGGTGATCCAGGCAGTGTTGCGGTGGGCTCACTCTGGTGGCAAGGGTCTGGACCAGTCATTGGTTGGTCACTCCCACAATTTCTGCATTTCCTTGACCCCAGCACATCTTGCAGGTAGGACAGACTGTAAGTTGAAGGTTATGGGGCCAGGTTGGTGTCCCAATCCCTTCACTGGAAGACGTGCCTGATCACAGGAGTTGGCAAGTTCAGGCTATGTATCTGATGTTGCTAAGAGTAGTTGTGGCCATCCTTGTAGATTCCTTGGAGTTTCTCTTGCACTGGGTTTCTACCTGATCCTAAAATGCTACCCAACCCCTTTCTAGTCGTCTCTTTTAGTACACTGCCCCCATCCCTCACCTGATCCCTCATGTTTCCATTCCCACCTGCCGACAATCCACCCATTAAAATCTCTTCTATTTCCCCTTCCCAGGAAGATCTGAGTGTCACCTCTTGAGCCCTTCTTGTTACCTCGGGGTCTGTGGATTTTAGCATGGTTATCATTTACTTTACAGCTAATATCTGCTTATAAGTGAGTAAATACCATGTTTGTCTTTATGAGTCTGGGTTACTTCACTCAGAATGATTTCTTCTAGTTCTATCCATTTACCATGGAATTTCATGATGTTATTGTTTTTAACAATATACACTTATTGTATAAAAATATACACTATATATTTAAAAAATAATACTCCGTTGTGTAAATGTACCACCTTATCCATTCTTCAGATGACATAATAATATACATAAGCAACCCCAAAAATTCTGCTAGGGAACTCCTACAGCTGATAAACACCCTCAGCAAATGTGGCTAGATACAAAATTAACTCAAAAAAATCAGTAGTCCTCCCATGTACAAATGATAAACAGGTTGAGAAACAAATCAAGGAAACAACACCCTTCACAATAGGCACAATACTATAAAATATCTTGGTGTAACTCTAACCAAGCAAGTGAAAGAACTTTATGACAAGAGCTCCATGTCTTTGAATAAAGAAACTGGAGAAGATATCAGAAGATAGAATAGTCTCCCGTGCTCACGGATTATTAAGATTAACAGAGAAAAAAATGGTCATTTTACCAAAAACAGTCTACAGATTCAACACAATCGCCATTAAAATCCCAGCACAATTCTTTACAGACTATATTCAACATCATACGGAAAAACAAAATCTCAGGATAGCTAAAACAATCCTGTACAATAAAAGAACTGCCAGAGCTACCATCATCTCTCAAGCTGTACTACAGAGTGAAGGTAATAAAAACCACATGATATTGGCCTGAAAACAGACAGGTGAACCAATGTAATGGAATAGAAGACCCAGATATAAATCCACATACCTAAAAACACTTGATTTTTGACAAAGAAGCCAAAATTATATATCGAAAAAAAACTTATCTTTAACAAATTACAATGGTCTAACTGTACATAGTCCTGTAAAAGAATGCAAATTGATCCATATCTATCACTCTGCACAAAATGCAAATCCAAGTAGATCAAAGACTTCAACACAAAGCTAGACACACTGAACCTGATAGAAGAGAAAGTGAGAATACCCTCGAACACATTGGCACAGGAGACAGTTTCCTGATTAGAACACCAAGAACACAGACATCATGATGGAGAAATAATAAATGGAACCTCCTGAAACTAAAAAGCTCTGTAAAGTAAAGTCACCATCAGTAGGACAAAAGGGAAAAGTTCTTCACCAACCCCACATCTGACAGAGGGCTGATTTCCAACATATATAAAGAACTCAAGAAACTAGATATAAAAAAAGCAAATAATCCATTTAAAAATGGGGTACAGATCTAAACAAAGAATTCTTAACAGAATAATCTCAAATGGCTGAGAAACACTTAAAAAATGTGCAACACCCTTAGACATCAGGGAAATGCAAAGCAAAACAACCCTGAGATTCCACCTTATACATGTCAGAATGGCTAAGATTAAAAACACATGTGACAGCTTATGCCGGAGAGGATGTGGTGCAAGGGGAACATTCCTACATTGGTGGTGGGTGTGCAAAATTGTACAGCCACTTTGGATATCAATATGGCAATTTCTCAGAACATTGGGAATCAATCTACCTCAAGACCCAGTTATAGCATTCTTGGGCATATACCCAAAGAATGATCAAAAATACCACAAGGGCACTTGCTCAACTATGTTCATAGCAACTTTATTCATAATAGCCACAAAACGGAAACAACTTAGATGTCCCTGAACACTAAATTTCAAAGAGAAAATAAAACTGTATATACACAGTTTTAAATTACCTTGAATTTATATTTATTTTATTTTTAATATTAAATAATGTGTACATTGTAAATATATTTGCTCTTCTCCCCTTTACCAGTTACGAAGCTCATCTCTTGACCATTATCATGCTTGTGTTTTGACTGACAGTATTCTATGTCATCTGGTGGTTCACCTTCACAAATTTAATGTTTTTATACAGCTTAAAAGATACCCTAAATATTGCCAAGAACATTTTAAATTGAGAAACATAAGCATCATCTTTTGTTTTTTTATTTATTTTTTATTTTATTTTATTTTTTATAATTTGATTTAATTTTACATATCAGCCATGGATTCCCCTGTCCTCCCTCCTCCTCCCCCCTCTCCCCTCAACACCCCCATTCCCATCTCCTCCAGGGCAAGGACTCCCCTAGGGATTCAGCTCAACCTGGTAGATACAGTCCAGGCAGGTCCAGTCCCCTCCTCCCAGGCTGAGCAAAGTATCTCTGCATAGGCCCCAGGTTCAAAACAGCCAGCTTATGCACTAAGGACAGGTCCCGTTCCCACTGCCTGGGTGCCTTCCAAACAGTTCAAGCTAATCAACTGTCTCAGTTATCCAGAGGGCTTGATCCAGTTGGGGATCAACTCACATTAGGATTAGCTCACATACTGTTTTTTGAATCAAGTCTATGCTCACAAATTACTTTTGCAAGAATGTAGACATTTTCTATTTTTCCAAAAGAATACATTTCTACTTGGTGAATTTTAAAGAGATGAACTATGACTTGTCTATACTGTTTATATTATCAACATCACTATGATATGAAATCATTATCATACCCATTGTACATGCAAAAGCACAATTATAAACATTTTCATAGGATTCATAACTAGTAGATGGGAAAATAAGGTATAAAATCAAGATATCTGATTCAAATGCCTGATTTCAATTTTTTTTTCATTCTTGAGACTTCCTAAATAAATACGGGGTAGTAGGATCATATCAACCACCCATTTTACATCTCCTACTCTCTATATTCACCAATATATCTACTTCCCAAGTCCTTAATATTTTTTATATCCCAGTAAGTCCAGTTAGTGCTATTCATATGTATACATGTATGGGTGTGCCATCAACACAAGCATTCAAATCCTATCAGTGGCCACATACTCCAAAATAATGATTCTTTCTTCTCGAGAAGCAATCAACAGCCAATAGGTTTGTAGTAAGGTGTGGGGCTTGAAAACTACTTTCCCCAGTTATTTTGGGATTTTAGTTGCCTTGTTCTTGTGCAGATAAGCCTAGCTTCTGTGAGTTTATGTGTGTGATAGGTATGCACTTGCAGGAAACAGTATTCCTCAGCACTCCCTCTCAATATGACTCTTAAATATTTTTCTGAATCCTCTTTTGTGGTGATGATGTAGAAGAATATGGTTGTCGTGTTTAGGGACAAGCACTCCATTTCTGAATTTCAACACTTTGACCAGTTATGTCTATCACCATTCACTGGAAAAAAAGATTCTCTGACCAAGGTTGAGAATAGACAGTTGTTTGGGTATAAGTATAGATAATTAGTTATTAAATGAACATTACAGTGGGACACATGGGACATCTTCCTAAGAATTATCAGTCAGGTGAGACCGTTTCTTTCTTGTTACTAACACTAACTACATAGAACAACAGCGTTGCTGAAAACGTTATATACTCTGGCTGTAGAACATAGAGAAATCAGTCTGAAACTGATGAGAAACCTTGCCAGTTCTCATACTACTGGAAGATGCTAGGGATGCTGGGGAAGAAAGGATTACCAATACTCTTACCCATCATTAGATCTGGCATGTTGTACTTCCAACTCGCTAGGCAAGATAGGCCTACTGGTATAATAGTGGCATGACTGTTATGGAGTAACTAAACACTTTCTGATTGATCCTGAAACCTGATTCACTGAGGGGAATTCCGTGCTTGATACTGCAATACTGCTAAGAAAAATAAAAATAGTCCATGCCTGGAGGAGTCATGGCCGTATGGTAAAATCTTTTACAATTTTTCTAAATGATCATGGTGTTAAAATGTTAAGGTTTGCATTCATTTTGTCATCTATAAATTTTGCCTCTCTTCTTCAAAGTCTAGTCTGATTTTAGCCATTTTAGATGAATATTATTTTAGATTAGTATTATGTTAAACATATATGCATTCTTTTTCAGGATTTTTTTCCTTGTTTTTTTTCCTTTTATCAAAATTTCTCTCCTTGTGTCACTCCAAAATAACCAATCTCTTCTCACCAGCATATATATTTCTATTTATAGATAGAGTGATAACCTTTGTGCATTCTTTTCACTTCTATACATTCCAATGGAAAAAGCAAGAATTGACCATATTTATCATATATGTGATAAAACCACATACACAAACGATTTGTTTACAGTCATTTTTATAATAAGTTTGATTATATAGTATATGAGCAGACACATATGCACACACACACACACACACACACACACGCAGATATGAGCCTTTATGACAAAATACAGTTTAAGTTTTTTTTATTTTTTTAATTCACTACAATGACCTGAAATATTTGATTTATGGTCTTGAGTTAATCTAAATAGTCTTTCAGAATCAGGAGCAATAACTTTTCAATATTTTACTATTATTACTAAATCTGTAAAGGACTAAAGAAAATCTTAATGGTTTCCAGGGTTCGATGGAGTTTAACTAAACCCCCTTAGTTTATAAAGTTGGCAAGATTTCCAAAAATCTGATTGAAACAATTTTAAATGCAAAGCACATACTTCTCTCTATTTAAAAACTTGAACTGTAAGATCCATTGCGGAAGATTCCATTCCACATACTCTGGGGAAAGATTTGAAGGAATCAAGCTGAAAGTGACCCGGAAGCCTTCCCTCTCATGGCTAGTTATCATAGTGTCCGAAGACACTATGAAAGCCGCCGAAGTAGAAAGACAACCAATCAACAACATTACCTAGTTGTAAGCCTATGAACTACAACAATGACTGCAGGACCAGATATCACTAAGGGTGCAATAGTGATATTTTTGTCCTGGGGGAAACAAACAGTTGTCTACTTAAGGCCCAGTCAACAGAACGGAGTGTAAATTTAGTCAACTACACTTAGGTTCTCAGATCACAGACCTAGAAAAGAACTTCCTATTGCCCTTTCGCTAAACCATACAGCTTCTAACTGTATTTGAAATGTTTGTCCTTATACAGATGAGGGAGTTGACTCTCTCCCTCACCAGCTGCAGCATTCAGGAGAGCAGCCAGTGTTCCTTCCCTGGGCCACAAAGCAGACCTGACCCTTTTGGCAGAGGTGTGGGTGAGATAGCCCTGAGGGTGACAGTGGGAGAGCAGGTCACACCCCTCTTTGTGTGCCATTTGGTGGTGAGGGTGAGGGAGAGACGCCCTCCCCCATTGCCCCTGCCACCTGTGGTGGACAAGGGAGCTGACCCTTCTCCCTTACTAGCTGCAGCACTAGGGAATGTGGATCCTGAACCTTGCATGGGCAGCACAGTAGAGCTGACTCTGTTGGTGGCTGGGTGAGCCAGCCTTGAAGTTGTGAGCATGGGAGAGCTGCCCCCATTACTCATCTGTCATGCAGCAGCACGGGCAGGGGAGAGATACCCCCCTCCTGCGCATCAAAGCCTGAGGCAGGTGGCAGAGCTGGCCCTGAGGTAATAATAGGAGAGCTGTCCCTGCCCCTTACTAACTGCAGCATTAGGAAGAGTGGCCTCTTCGCTTTGCCTGGGCAACACAGTAAAGCTGGCGCTGAAGGTGTAGGTGTGGGAGAATGACCAGAGGATGTGAATGCAGGAGAACTGGCCGCTCCCCTTGCTCATTGTGGAAGGGGTGAATTAGCCAGGGCAACGATGGAAAGCTCACCCTAGTGGTGAAGACAGGGCAGAGCTAATGTGCTGAGGAACCCTGCAATATAACTCAGAACCAGGGTTATGTGTTGGCCCATCCATACACTCATCCACCCCATCTGCTGGAACCCAGGCTGGAGGGTGGGGGGTCCTGCAGACCGAGGGCTGCAGGATCTCCAGAATAGAGGACAGCAGCAAGTTGTCCAGGAGGAGTCCCAGTGATGGGCAAACTTTGATGGTGTAACAGAGACCAGGGGCGTCAAACCAGACCAATGAGTCTTTGTGATGAACTCATGCATGTAAAGACGTCCGGTTAAAGAGGTTTTTCCTCTTCTTTTTTTAAAAAATCTTTTTCCGTTTTCCTCTTAAATTTTGTTTTATTTTATTTTGGGAGGGCAGAGGGTGAATGTGAGGGTATAGGAGAGGGGTGAGATTGGGATACATGATATGAAAGACACAAAGAATAAATAAAAAGAAAGTTAAAAAAGTTAAGCTTGGAGATACTAAAAGAATTATTATCTCTTGATCTTCAATTTTATTTTAAAAGGTACATTTTTAAAAGGTAAGAAATTCCCATCCTATGATGTCACAATTTATACTTAGGAGAATGCACTTCATAATGTATTCTGAAGCATTTAGGAAACACATGAATGATGGTATTCTCAACTATTACCTGTCATAAACTAAAAAAAAGTTATGAAACAGTATTTAATAAAATGTTAAAAAGTTTTAAGTCAGATAATCTATGTTTATATTCAAGCTAAATTAGTTGTGTAAAATATGTAAATAATCTAAGTGTTTAAGATAAATTTATAATTTAAAATTTTTCACATAGAAAAGTAAGAGGAAATACTCTGTGCACCTTGTTCAATTTATTCAGGCACATTGACAAAACAGAGACACTAATGACATGCAACTGTTTCTCAGGTGACAGGATTTCTGATTTCATTGTCTGATAATACCTTTTATTGTACATTTTACAAATTTGCGGATCTGTTTTTGTAATCCATTCTCTTATTTTTTGTTTTTAATATAATTACATTATTTTCTTCTTTACTTTTCTTCCTCCAAATCATCCCATGTAACTCTCTTTGCTACATTTCAAATTAATTGTTATCAAATGCATATGCACTTACATATATATACATATACTCCTAAGTGCAAATGTTTCAGTCTGCATAATGCTACTGATCTATTTTAAAGGAAGAGCTCTGTTTTTAATTCATGCTTCTGATAATTACGTCTTCATGATAAACATAAAAATTAGCATGAAAAATTATAATATTGTATTGCAATAATTTATACATATTATCTTTTCACAATGTACTAATTATTTTTAAAAATAGAGAAAATACAATAACTTATAACATTTTTATCTTTTGTAATATTATATAATTGAAATATTTCACAGGATATGAAAAAAAGAAAAACATAAAAGTTTATCAAAATATAGTTGTATAAGCATAAAAGTTATACTAATTTTTATCATATGTTGTAATTTCTATGCTTAACATGAGAAGTAATGTTGAGAAGTAAAGGAGAGTTGAGTGATTCATGTAAGTTTTCATTGATGAGGTAGCTCACTTTGATGGCAACTGAGAAATTTTGTTTACAAATGCTGAGGATCTAGATGGGAGAATTGGCTAGGTTGGTAAGAGCAACTAAACTATAAGAACTAAACTATAAGAACTAAACTATAAGAACTAAACTATAAGAACTAAACTATAAGAACTAAAGTTTGGTTCCTAGGACACAGATATAAATGCCAGGTTTGGTGGGCCTGCCTATGATCTTACTGCACAGAGACAATGGGATCTCTGGGACTTGCTAGCCAGACAGACTATTCTAAATATGTAACTCTAGGGTCATTGACCAGCCCAAACTTTAGTTGGAAAGTAATAGGTAAAAATACCCAACATCTAACTCTTGCCCACAACCCCTGCCCTGCACACACAAATATCAATTCTTTAAAATACTGAAGGTATACAAACTCATTTTATTTTTCCATTTAACTCATATAGATTGTAATATGTTTATATGTTTCATTGAATACTTACCTCTCTGTTAACATTAAAGAAACTATGAAAGAGAATTTAAACATTCTGGGAGGGAAACTGAAAGGAATTAGGAAGCTAGGTTACCTATATAGAAAAAAATCTTGAAATTTCATATGATAAGATTATAAAAATGAAAACTTTTATGTTTGTCAGTCTCTATTTAAGAGTCCAAATATGTATCTGCAATATTTTTGGAACCAACAAGAATTAATGCATAGATTTTATAACAACATAAATTATTAAATTATTCATAATATAGTTGACAGAATTCAATACCATACTTTCAGTTCAGTCTACCTTTTCTCTAATATATTTCAAGGGAGAAGAATTTTATAAAAATAGTGACAATTGTGGATATCACTTAAGTAAAAGACAAACTGATTATATTATATTTAAGCTACTAGATGGAAAACATAATCCTATCTTCAAATAAATGTAGAGAAGACATATGCTCAATTAGATGCAATTTCTATTCTTTCCAGAAATAAACACAAAACTTCTGAAATTTAAAAAATCATAATAAATTTAAAAACTGTTCGAAAATAGGCTGAGAATTAATCTATTCACATTCATCACCATCAGGACTTTCTGAGAAAATTCTGGACTGTGGTATAAAAGATGAATAAAGTGCAAACATACATTTAATACTTGAGACACCATATTTCTCTGGAGGTAGTAAAAGTTGTCCTTCTCTTCAAGGCAATGTCTTCCATTGCCTGATGGGGAATGAGATAATATATTATATTGTATATCTTATATTATATATAGTATATAAAATATATTTTAATATATTATATGTGATATTACATATGTTTTATATCTATTCTTAGAAGCATGTTTTTGTGTTTTAGTACAAAGGTTTTCATTTCTTCTGAGGAGCAGATAAATATTAAGCCCACGGTTTATATAAATTCTGAGTTTTGTAACTTTTAAGCTCTTCTACAAATGCATATGATGTGCATTGCTCATCCCACTCCTCTACCATTGGAAATTGGGAGAAATTTTTTATTAAGAAAATTTTTTTATTCATTTTACATACCAATCAAAGATCCCCATATTCCCTTCCCCTGCCTCTCCCCTCAATCCACCTCCCTTCCTTCCTTCAACAAGGTAAGGCCTCCAATGGGGAGTCAGCAGAGCCTGATACATTTAGTAGAGGCAGGTCCAAGCCCCTTTCCCTGCCTCAAGACTGAGGGATTCTATGAGCAAGGGCATCAATATCATGATGGGGAAACCTACAGAGACAACCAAACCAAACTAGTGGAAAATCATGAACTTTAGACCAATAGCTGTGGAGCCTGCATGGGACTGTATTAGGCTTTCTGCCTAAGCGAGACAGTTATGTAGCTTGATCTGCTTAAGGGGCCCCTGGTGGTAGGATCAGGATCCATCCCTGGTGTATGAACAGGCATTTTGGAGCCTACTACATATGATGGGAGAAAGGTTTTTTTTGATATTGTTTGGAGTCTTCTCTTCTAGAAGTTCGGCTTTTCTCTAAATTTATTTGTTCACTTGAAAGCAGGTTGATACAGGCCTTTCACATTTTCAAAAGTAAAATTCCAGAATAATGCATTATGTTTAACTCTTTTAATATGTATTTACTATCTCTTATATTCTTAGACATAAGCTAGAAAAATAGTGGAAAACATGATATATCTCTTCCCTAAAGCTGTTTGTGTGGATATGAATATACATAGGGATGTAAATGTAGATAAAGATTTTAAAGATATCGCTCGAGATAACAAATACAAGAGCTGGGCTCTACCGTTCATAATTAAAAATTTTATCTGTCTAGTTATCTTCAAGGTGACAATTATTTAAAAATGTATTGTTATAAGGTGAGATTTTCAAATAAATATGTTTTTACAAGTGACAATCATTGATGTTACATTGTTGCACTGTATTTACTTGGTTGATATATAGTAATTTTCTTGGTGTTTAAAAATGTATCTGAGTGTGAACATGTATGAGTGTGCATTGCACATATATGTAGAGACAAGGAGACAAATGTGGGCACCCTCCCGGAAATACTTTTATGTAGCCATTAGCAATTGCATCAATTATCTACTTTCCATTCCCCCATCTGAACCCTCCCGTATACCACTTTTTGTTCTCTTTCAAATGTGTGGTCTCCTTTTCATTAATTGTTAGTACCCATACAAATATATAGTCATAAAAATGTTAATATATTCTGCTCATGGTATATAATGTTATCTGTAAGTATATTTTCAGGGCTGACCATTTGGTGTTGGTTAGCTAGTTGGTATGCTTTTCTCTGGGAAAGAGAATATCTCCCCGTCTCAGCATTCCTTAGTTGCCTGTAGTATTTTGTGTATGATTAAGGCCTCATGGGCTTTTGCTTGTCATCTTTAGTATGTCTTTTGTTATTGTCCTTGCTCAGATCATGTCTGGGCAGTCACGCTGGTGTGACTTTGTGGGTGTAATTTCTGACATTACTGGGAGACGTAATCTCCTAGACACACTACCTGGTCCCCAGGCTCTTACAATTTTTGTGTGCCCTCTTTAATAATGTTCACTGAGCCTTAGTTGCAGGAGGTGTGTGTATATGTATCAGTTAGGATTGGACTCAACAAATCTTCATTTTAATTGGTTGTATTTTGTCTCTAATCATCTCTGTTTATTACAAAGAAAAATTTCCTTGGTGAAGATTGAGAACTGCACTTATCAGTGGGTTTAAGGACAAATATTTAGAATGTAGTTAGGGATTATTGTGTTTTATTGAGGTGGTAGCTTTATGTTCTGCTCTCAGACCCATGAATTCACCAAGTCTGGGTAGTTATCTAAGCTTCTGGTACCAGATATGATTTCCTACTAGTGAGTCCGTCCTAAGTCAAATGAGAGTGCCAGTGGTTACCACAAATATATGTGTGCCATGGCTGCATCCTTAGGGATATTGTGCCATGCTGGTGGTTGTTGTTGTCCACAGCTGGGTGTCAAACCTGGGTAGGACGCTTGGCTGACTCTGTCCTTTAGAAGATTGCATGGTGCTGTATTATTACATGGAAGCTACTTCCCATGGAGGTTTCAGGTCAGTTCAGCTCAGGCTCCTTTGGAACCTGTGTCTGAAGTGCATAGTGTCTTCAGTAATACAGATTTTCTTCCATTTAACAGGCAACCAAGGGCAAAAGTAATAGCTTGCAATGTTTTGTAATCCTTTTGGGCAATTCTGACCAATATCTCTAATGAAGGTTTCTCGTGCCTGGAGTTGGGGTTTGGTTAGTTGGTCTTTTTCTTTTGGAGGAAACATTGTTATCCCAAATGAGAAAACTTTATTTAAACTATAGTTTTATAGTACTTTGATTTGTATCTGAAAATGTCAAAATATCAGGAAAGCTGACACCTCACCTAAGTCAGTTCATGGTGCAGTTCATTCATTCCTATTCTTGTCAATATCCCTATCCGGTGTCAGTTCTCTGGGTAGAGTTGTACATTTGCTGTGATCTCCTCTCAGAAGCACAACTGTGTAACCTTTGAGACAAGGCCTTTTGAGCAGCGACTTCTGTGGGTACAGACATACTGGAAGTAGCCTAATTGAAAAAAGATGTGCTTAATGTGGGTCTTTGATGTTGGTTCTTAGATTTGAATGTGTATATTTAAGAGGCATGAACGATACGGTCAAGAAAACTACTCTCTGAATAGAGGGTTGAAGAATATGATTCCGCTGCTGAGACAGAAACCTGGCAATTAATATAGTGGTGATGAGATGCTTTACACAAGTCATACATAGTCAGGAGTCCATAACTGTGTGTGCTAACGTGGTAGACACTAGTCCAAACTAAGTGTGCTAGTTAGAGTAAATGAGGTACGAGTAAAAATGTACACTGAGTTTAGAATGATAGTATAAAATATATTATTTATATTCATTATATTTACATACTCTAGAGAGTGCTATAAAATCAATATGTGTATTTTGGGTCTTTATATAATTTGGGGAAACAGTATCTTTCCTGTGAGAAATTTCCTCTTTTTCTCTTTATTATGATTTAGAGAAAAACAAAAAAAAGGATTAGTAAGCACAATATTATTGGAGCTTTATGTGGTGGTTTTTTGCTGTTGTCTTATTGTGTGTTAGTGTGTGTGTGTGTGGTTATTTAATTTCTAGTATAATGGTAAGACATAATTATATATTTAAAAACATTAAATTTCATAAAAAAGATAATTATGCAGTCCTTACTCAATAGGATAATCAGATAAATAAAAGGTATTAAGATATACTTGTTTGTTTAATTCAGGGAGGACCAAAGATGCTGTGTGAACAATGGAACACAGTGATACATGGTTTGTTGAAATAGAAAGCACACCTATTACAGAAGGAAACATTTATCATGAAATTTTTGATTGTGTTTAGAAAATTTACATACATATGGGGGAATGATGGAGAAATGGTGGAAAATGTTTGACCGTAAGAATGCACCCAAATACATGCCACATGCTCATCTTTCTTTGTTTTTCTCCTATACCATTCCAATACACACTAAAGATAACTAAGTAGTAACATCTAACTTACCTCAGATGCATTTGCTTTAAGTGTAACATGGAGATATGCAAAATATTAAAAGAAATGTGTTTTTATTACATAATGGCACTATATTCTTTATTTGAATAAATGTATTACGTAATATTCAACATATTAATAAAAATTAGCAATGATATTATCCTAAAGACACTATTAAGCTCTTCCTAAATCACTACTACTAGAATATCTTTATTTTAAACGAAAGGGAGAAGTATATAACTCTATGAAATTTACAATTATTTTGGATATGGATTTGCTTTTAGAAGTATTTTTAGCAATTTATTTTCCTATAGTGTTTGAGAATACAAGAACAGTAAAAAGTAAATATTTACATTTTATAAAAAGTTATGCTGGAAGAGTTATTATCTGAACCAAAGTCATTATTCCTTACTACTCAAGGCTTAAAATATTATTTGTGAATATGTATATTTACATTACATTCAGTAGTTGATATAAAGTTCATTGGTATAAACAGTTGATCATGTTTTAATTCTCTAAATACTCCTATGTTATACATGATTCATCTTCGACAACAATGCATTAAATAATTCCAAACTTTAAATGACAGTTTAAAATTATTATCTAGAGTACTTTATTTGACTTTTAGAACCTTTGCTAAATAATTCTAATACCATTAGATGTATATAGATTTGTATTCTTCAATCCCTTTAAACACAAAAGGCAAGCATTATTTAAATTGGATATAATATTCTTTTGGTCATTTAGATTACATTTCTTTCAGACATAGCATCAATAAGTAATATAAATTTAGAATTTTTGAAAGCATTTTGTTAAGTTTTTTTTCTGATTTGCAGAGTGTCAGTAGAAAGCCAAGTGATGTATCTCATCTGCTTTAACATCATTGTCAAATTTTAGTACTTCACCATTTAAAAAATACAATAAAGTCTGGCTCCCCTGAACTCTTTGTTGCAGACTTAAAGACAGCTCATCAGAATACATCTTCTGAGGTTTGTAAACAGAATTAATAAAGATAATAAAACAATAGTCTGATATTCCACCAAAGAAGGGGTGGAAGCAAACACTGATTGCTAGGGGATATAAATGTAGAAAAATTCATAATTGTGTTTTAATTTTTTGTCAAAAATATGGTTGGTATTTCCTTAAAAATAAATACGATTTTTTGTTAGTAGGTTTTTTTTTTAATTTGGAAAAGATAATTTTGTGTCTTCCATAAGTCACTACAATAGGTTTCTCTTCACTAGCATGCTCTAAGGAAGTTCAAGAATCTTGAAATAAACTGTAGTTTTGAATGTCATACCTGTGGTTGTTGTCAATCACAGACAAAAAGAACTGCTCATTTCATTCTTTTCCTGTTTCGCTGTGTCTATCTAGGCAGAACATGCTCAAACATGAAAATGCTAAACAGAAATAACACAAATGAGCAAGAAATCTGGAGTTCTAAAACAATGTTTTAAATTGCACTAACTCTACATGAAATGTAAGGGCTGCATATGATTTCCTTGTCTAAATCTGACTCAAAAACATTCTAAAATCAACTTTTTGAGCAGTAACCCAAAATTACTCATACAACGTGAAGACAAAAATAAAAAATAAACTCTAAGGTGACTTCACTGGGAGCCAAATCTAATAATGAACCTGTAAAAAGGTCAGTGAAATGCACTTAGGCTTCTAGATGTGTTTACCACATATGAACACTCTGTTTTCTCTTTATTGTGGTATTTCTCTCATTCTTAAACTTCAATTTACCAAAATTCGATAAACATCCTTAATTTTCATGAGCCATAGCACACCCACATACACACAAAGAAGACAGGTAGATTGCAAAAGCAACAGTTTATTGTGTCAGTCAGTAACTGGAAAAAAGAAAGATGTGATTGAACCTAATGAATATTTAATGAAGACTATTATCAATACATATTTCCTTAAGAGTTACTAACACTATAACAAGATCCAGAAACCCCATTTACCTTTATTTCATTGCTCAAAATCAATGAACTGTATCTTCTCAGCAAATTTTCAATGACATATTTGAGTCAAGCAAGCATCACTTTGTTGCTCTTTCATTTCTAAAAAGTTGAAAAAGAAAAGGAGGGCCTAGTTTACTTGTAAGGAGTTCGTTCTAAGTGAGTTTTTACTTTTCAGACTGTTCAGCTAATGATTAACGTCACATACCATACATCTCCTTCTAGTAGCTATGGTGTCTATTAAATGTAATTACCTTTCCCTGTGGCTTTAAATTGACGGCAGATTCAAAATGAAGGTGGCTTCTATTAAATTTAATTACTTCTCCCTGAAGCTGACTTGGCAAAACTGACTAGTAATGAAAGTGGATTCCATAAAAAGATGCATGGTTAAGGTGTGGCTACAAAATTAACAATGATATTAATAACAAAATGGAAAACAATACTTAAAGTGCTATTTTTCTCATTTGTGAATATTTTTGTGATAATGTGATTGCTAAATTAAATCCTCAGGTTTTACTATTTGGTTTCAACTATTAATCAATAGATTATAATTATCACAATAAGTATGTATTCAATTGTCAAAGAGATTTATCTAGTGTATATTATACTTAGGATAATGAACATCATATTACCTAATTCAATTCTTTTTTCAGCTGTTATTTTAAATCAGTATAATATAGTAAAGAAGGAAAACAGAATAACTAGAATAAGTATATTCTATTTTTCATGGCTATCTAATAAGAACTTTCTTTCTCATTGTACTATGTAATCCAAGAAACAAAGCATGTCATTTCCACTAGCTATTTCAAATAAACATCAGAAAAATATATGCTTTATAAATCTATTATCTTGCAAAACAGTACCTTATTTAAGGCACGTATCATCCTGGATCTGAACATAATGGTCTAATTTTAATACATTAGCTCATCATTCAGTGACCACTTTATTGTATGTATCCATAGGATTCTTTTTTTTTTTGAAGAAGGAAATAGAAGAAGGTATAGGTAAATATTTCTTTCAATCTAGGGAGGAATTTGTAATATCTTCAGAGTAGTTATGGCCTTGGAAAATTGATTTCTCTACTTGAACGTTCTCTTGAAAAGCACAGGAGACAAACATGGAACCTCCTTTCTCATTTAAGCACAAACTAAGCTACCTTGACTTGCTGAGTCAAGTGCCAGACTCATGTTTAAAGGATGCCTTAATGGATAAATGCAAAGTCCACTGATTTCCTCCAGAGGGAGCCCCTTCTACTCTATGCTTGAGGAAGAAGACATCAACACCTGGATTGCTTCCTCATTATAAGTGATGAAAGCAGCATCAGAGAGTGGTGAGATACTTAAGAAAATCCTATAATCTAATCATCCTCCTTTTGGCTCACTCAGATGCATGCCACACTGCATCATGAGTCGAGAGACTTTCCAAATGTTACATTTTTTATATCTGTTTTAATTATGAATTCCAATATCCCTATGCATGTATTCAATATCCAGTCGTTCACTTTTTTTGCACATGCTATTCTATTACACATCATAGTATATATTTGCTTTTACTGGCTTCTGTGGTGATATTTTATTTGTGCTGAAATGTGGTGATATTTTATTTGTGCTTTGATAAATAAAGCTTGCCTGGAGATCAGAGGAAATAGCAAGCCATTTTGAGTAATCACAAAAGTCAGGCAGTGGTAGCACACACCCTTAATCCAATCACTTATCAGGCAGGGTCTCTGCGTGTTCAAGGCCATACTAGGGAACAGAGCCAAATGTGGTGACACATGCCTTTAATCCCAGTACCAACCATAGAGACCTGGAGATCTGTATAGACAGGCAGTGATAAGGAAGTGAGGAAGCTGGGCTAACAGCCATTGAGAGGGCAGAAAAGCAAGGCATATAAAGGCGTGGGTAAGACAGGAAGTAGCACACATTTGGAAGCTGCAGAGCTTGTGAGGTAAGGTTGACTGGTGGCTTTTCCTAGTTCCCTGATCTCTAAGGCTTTCACCCCTATATTTGGCTCCATGATTTTTATTTAATAAGGCCATTTAGAAATTTGTCTATAGGCTTCTCAAAATATATACAAATAGCATTGAAAACTGGAGCGTAAAAACCACAAAATAGTGTTGGCTGGTAAGATAGCCAGTGAAAAATACCTTGAAAGTGAAAACCTGGTGGGAAATAGAGGACTACAAAGCAGAGGGAACAGCAAAAAAGAACAAAACATGTAAAGTCACAGTGGCACCAAACAGCCTAACTTGTAAGGGGAACCTGGAAGAAAGATATATGCCAACTTTGCAATTAACTGAAACTTCTTACAATCGAAGTGTTTCTTACCTGCCCCACCAATGAGGACTTGCTTTATTATATCAGCAGTCTTGACACTATTCACATCCTTCAATATTTGAATTTTTTTCAATGAACTGATTTTGTGTTTAATTATATCATTATTGTATTAAAAATTCTACATTGTTATATGTTTCATAAAAAGAGAATGACTTTTCCACTATTATATTTTAATTTGGTGTATATTTTGAGTATAATACCATAATATACTCTGTACAAATTTGTATCAATATGTGTCACTGATAGGTTGGGTGGCATGTGCTAAATGATAGACCTCATTCCAAGGCAGTCAATCAATCAATCACTATAAATAAACTAATGAAAACTGGCAAAAAAGAAATAAGTAAATAAAAGAATTCTGTAGGGCATGGTACTGCATGCGTTTAACTCCAGTACTTGGGAGACAGAAGCTGTTGTGTTTCTATGAATTAGAGTTTACCCTGGTCTATACAGTAAGTTTGAGGCCGTCATGGGCTGCATACCTAGACCCTATCTTACAAAGAGCACAACAGCAAACAGAAGAATCACAAAATTTCAGACAATACTTATGAAATGCTAAATATTCTTTCATGAAGAGTACAAAAGTGCCATTAATTTTTCTTCAGCCTTGTACAAATTAAACAGTTTTCAATAGCCCCAATTTGAATGTATTCATTTCCTTTATGAGACTCAAGTTCCATGCTTCTGTCTAGAGTAGAATTCAGTAGAGGATGGGGTTTATGTCCACTGTAAAAGTTTCAATGGAACATCTCACTTCCCTGCAATTTCCAATGCCTTAATTCCATGGGTTGTAGCTCCTTTTTCCCAAGGTTAGCACTACACTGGGAGTAGTGATGGATACCGGGAATCACACATCTGAGGATGGTCACAACAGTTCAGGAAAAAGAATGAGAGACAGCAAGGGGGCAAGGACACGTGGGAAGAGTTTGAGGGAGCAATGGAAAAGTGTAACTTGATGGGATTATATTTTATATAGAAATAAAAATCTATCCTAAGCTACTAACTTTCCACTTCTGGTTCCTTCAAACAACATATACAAAGAAAACAATTTCCATTTTATAGGTAAATGGTTTGAAAGAACAATGTAAGTATAATATTATTTTTCCCCAAATTGAACTGTCTTATAATCCATATTGACTGAAGAATAAGGATAATTTTTAAATTTTTATGAAATATTTATTTTATCTTATTAAGTAGAAACATATTCTAGTTTACCACAGACCATAAAGAAACTTGGAATTAAACTTAAATGTGAGCAAAAATAAAAAAAAATCAGAAAACAGATTCTTCTTAAATATTTGTTATATTCGGAAAATAGTCTTAATTTAAGAAATTGCATGATGTAAATAATACAGACAAATGCAATTGGATAGAGATAACATAGAACTCTTATCTCTTCTTATTTTATGGCTGTGAAAAATAAGAAAAAGGAAAAATACTCTGAACAAGTTTAAAAATAAGAGTTAAATGTTATTAGGTAAATTAGTTAAATATTTGTCTACAGATTCAAAGCAATCCCAATCAAAATTCCAACACAGTTCTTTAAAGACCTTTAAAAGGACAATTCTCATTTCATATTGAAAAACAAAATCCTAGAATAGCTGAAATATTGAACAATAAAATACTGAACAATAAAAGAACTAAGGAGGTATCACCATCCCTGATTTCAAGATGTAGTATATCGTTGCAGTAATAAAAACTGTATAATATTGACAGAAAAACAGACACATTGATGGATGGAATAGAACTGAAGACCCAGACATAAATCCACACTCCTATGAACACCTGATATTTGATAAAGAAGCCAGAAATACACACTGGAAAAAAGAGAGCGCCTTCAACAAGTGGTTCTGGCAAAATTGGACACCTTCATGTAGAAGAATGCAAATAGATTCATATCTATTGTTCCCACAAAACTCAAGTGCAAGTAGATTGAAGACTTCAACACAAAACTAGACACACTGAGCCTAATAGAAGAGAAATTTCGTAAAATCCTTGAACACATTGGCAAAGGAGGCAACTTTCAGAACAGAACACTGATAACACAGGCACTAAGATCAACAATTAATAAATGGGACCTCATGAAACTGAGAAGCTTCTGTAAGGCAAAGGACAGTGTTAACTGGACACAGTAGCAACCTGCAGAATAGGAAAAGATTTTTTATGAACTCCACATCCAATAGAGGACAAAAATCCAAAAGATATAAAGAACTCAAGAAACTAGATATAAAAGAAAATTAAACAAATAACCCACTTAAAAGTGGAGTACATTTCTAAACAGAGAATTCTTGATAAAGGAATCTCAAATGGCTGAAAATCACTTAAAGAAAAGTTCAAATCCTTAGCCATCAGGGAAATGTAAATAAAAACTACTTTGAGATTTCATCTTACACCTGTCAGAATAGCTAAGATCAATAACATACATGACAGCTCATGCAGGAGAAAATGTGGAGCAAGGGGATTATTCCTCCATTGCTGGTGGGAGTGCATACTTGTATAGCCACTATGGAAATCAATATGGAGGTTCATCAGAAAATTGGGAATCAATTAACACTATACCACTCTTGGACATATATACCCAAAGGACACTCCAGTCCTACCACAACTATGTTCATTGTGGTTTTATACATAATAGCTAGGAACTGGAAACAACCTAGATGTCCCTCAACCAAAGAATATATAAAGAAAATGTAGTATATTTACATAATGTTGTATTGCTCTGGTGTTAAAAAAAATGACATCATGAAATTGCAGGCAAATGTTTGAGACTAGAAAAAATCATCCTAAGTGAGGTAACTCAGACCCAGAAAGACAAATACGGTATTTATTCACTTATAAGTGGATGCTAGTTGTTAAGTAAATGAAAATCAAGCCACAATCCAGGGCTCTATGAGGGATGAAGGATCTTCCTGAGAAGGGGAAATAGTTTTTTAGGGTGGACTAAGGGTGTTTGGGGACAGTAGCAAAAAGGATCCTGAGAAGAGGTGGGGAGAAAGAGTGGGAGAGACAGTTGGAATTATGGGACATTGCAGGGATGGGGGAGATAGTGTGGAAACCTAGTGCAATGGAAACGTACTGAAATCCACAAGGCTGATCCTAGTGAGGACTCATAGTAATAGAGGATGCAGAGTCTGAACTGGTCATCTTCTGTAGCCAGGCAAGTTTTCCATAGGCTGGTGTTGCAATCGACTGAGTTGTTTTCCAAGGGGGTCCGATGGAGATTCTCAGCCAACCCAGCATAATCCTAGTACAGAGGGTCACTATCCAGAAACTGACAATGGGCCCCCATTTCCAAGGACATCTACATGCTTCACTGAATGTAGATTGGTCAAGCTGATACATGCAAGGAACCTTTTCCATTATGTTCTAGTCTCTTTGGTGCAGGAATGTACTCTGCAAGTTATGGAAAAAGCAACCTAGACACCAACCCAGCCACAAAACCTTCACCCAACAATCTGTCCTGTATGCAAGATGTTCAGGGACAATGGTGGAGCAGAACATGTGTGAGTGGCCAAACAATGGCTGGTTTAACTTGAGACTGACTGCCACCAGAGCCAGTCCATGTCCAGCATGTCCAGAAACCAGAGACTGGATAGCCCAGAGACCTAGGTTAGACCCCAACAGGACTGGCCAAAACAAAAATAAAAATTCAAATTATTCCTAATGGTATTCTTCTATACTATTACATTGGTGCCTTGTCCAGTCATCATCAGAAAGGCTTCCTCTGGCAGCATGTGGGAGTGTGTACAGAGAGCAACTGTCAGATATTATGCAGTGAAAGATGGTCAATTAGAGGTCTCCGTCTGGTCCATCCCCTCAGAGATTGGGGAATCCCTCCGAAGAGGGTGAAGAAATCCTGTAGGAGTCAGAGGGTATGGACGATACCAGGAGATACGCCCTACTCAGTCAACTAAGCAGGGCTCATATGGGTTCAGAGAGACTGAAGTGGTAAACATGGGGCTGCTTGGGGCTGCACTAAGTCTTCTGCATATGTGTTATAGCTGCTATCTGGGTGTTTTTGTGAGACCCCTAACAGTGGGTGCAGGAGTTACTCTGACCCATTTTCCTGCCCTTAGTACATTCTTCCTCCTATTGAGTTGCCTTCTCCAATCTCGATACAAAGGCTTTTTGCCTTGTCTTATTGTATCGTTTTGACCTGTTTGACTGTCATCCCTTGGAGGACTACTCCTTTCTGAAAGGAAGCATAGGAAGATTGACTCTAGAAGAGACCAGAGTTAAGGGCAGCTGGGAAGAGCGGAAGGAGGGAAACTATGGCTGGGATGTATTATATGAGATAAGTATCTATTTAAGAAAACAGCTAAAGAAAATGTATCTGATATTTTTCCAGTTTGGATTATTATGAGAAAACTGAAAATGACTCATAAAACACATTTAGATGATAACCAAAAAAGTGTTTTTATTGAGCTTAAAAGTATATCTTACGTTTTCTTTCATTTTTCTCTGTGCCAGTGTACTGTGCATAACTCTAATGTGTTCAAATCCTGGAATGAAGTGTGATATATTGAGAGATTAGAAATTACATGTTACACTTCACACTGAAGGCAATAAAATCTGAAAGCCAGAAATACAGTTAAAAGACATAAATCTGGGTGCTATACTGACTATTAAAATTAACATCTATATTAATGCTGCCAGAAGTATAATGAGAAGTTAATGTCATTTTATCAATATGGACACATCTCAAAATCATCTGAGGATTGCTTACTCTTCTGACTTATTTTTTAATGATGACAACTCTAGATACTTCTGAGAAGAAGGAATGTTTTTTATTATTAAGAAATTATGTATTTATTTTATATGTCATTCACAGATCCCCTCTTCCTTCCTCCTGCCCCTCCAGCCTTTCCATCTCAACCCATCTCTCATTCCCTTCTACAAGAAGGCAAGGCCTCCCATGGGAAGTTAGCAGAGCCTGGTACATTCATTAGAGGCAGGTCCAAGGCTATGGCTGTGTGAGGTGTCCCAACATAGGTAGTGGGCTCAAAAAAAGCCAACTCATGCACCAGGGATCAATTCTGATTCTACTGCCAGGGGGCCCCTTAAGCAGATCAAGCTACACAACTGTCTGGCTTATGCAGAGGGCCTAGTCGAGGCCCATGGCGGCTCCACAGCTGTTGGTCTAAATTTCAGGAGTTCCCACTAGCTTGGTTTGGTTGTCTCTGTAGGTTTCCCCATCATGATCTTGATGCTCTTTCTTATAGAATCCCTCTTCTCTGTCTTCTACTGAACTCCTGGAGCTCAGCCTGGTGTTTGGCTGTGAATCTCTGCATCTGCTTTCATCAATTACTGGAGAAAGGCTCTATGATGACAGTTGGGGTATTTACCAATATGATTTCTGGGGTAAGCTATTTCAGGCACCATCTCCACTATTGCTAGTAGTCTAAGCTGGAGTCATCCTTGGGGATTCCTGGGAACTTCCTCGTACCTGCTTTCTTCCTATCCCCATGATGTCTCGAAGAGGGACTCTTAATTGAGCAGATGACTCCATAGGATTGGTCAGTTGTATAATCTGTGGGGTATTTTCTTGATTAATGAATAATACAGAAGTGAGTAACCCACTGGGGCAATGCATGCCTGGTCAAGGGGTCAGGTTGGTATATGAGAGTAAAGTGAACAAGCTAATGTGGAGCAATCCAGTGAGCAGCACTCTTCCAAGGTTTCTGCTTCAACTTCTGCCTCTGGGTTCTTGCCTTGAGTTTCTGCCTGACTTTCTTTGATGATGAACTTTGATGTAGAAATGTAAGTCAAATAATTCTTTTTCTCCCCAAGTTATTTTGGTTGTATTGTTTCTTCAAAGCAATAGATAACCTGAGTAAGACACTTAGAGACATAAAGTCTCTTTTCTGTAGATGATTTTAAAGACTGAAAAGAACAGCAAGTATTGTACTGCAGAAGGTAAAATGTCTAAAAAGAGACATCTGCCTACAACTAGGACATTGAAATGTCATATCCCTTGAAAAAATGATTGATAAAAGCCCCTCCCTCTTTTTTTCCTGAAGAGAATGGTTGCCAAAGACAATTTGTGCTGTTGTCTGGGAAAAAGAAAATTGAATCACAACATTCCTATAGCAGCTACTGATGCTTTGCTTCCAAATAAAATTGAAATATTTCAGACTTCTTTCAGGACACATATGTGCACATTTACACACAGACAGACAGACAGAGTTAGACATAAGTTGGATGCCACTATCTAATCCCAGGTCCTCTAAAGAGACCAAAACAGTAGCATGGTAACTTGAAGAACAGCTTGGACTACATATACATAGCAAGTTGGCATGGGAACACTATCAAAAACCCAAACAACCAATCAACAAATCAAAACAAACACAAATATATAATTTGTTAAATTTTCTATTTTTGTTGAGTTTTATTTTTAAAGCTATGAGCCCAGAAATGTTTAGTATTATTCACCTATTGTTATAGTTTCATGTCATTGATTAAAATATATAAAGTATTATTTTTTCAGAAGGGCAGAATTTTCACAATGCAGAGGACTTGGAAGAGGTGATGACTTCAGTGTTTCATAAGCAAATGGGCCTATAGCTTAATCATCCAGTTTTAAATAGATGAACCCATACAAAATGCTTAAATGTGCTGATTTTGCTGAAGATTTTCAGATAATATGGTTGATAATGCCATTGATTTGATCTCAGATAGCATGATAGATTGTCAATTTGATTGGTTTTGTCATGTAAACAAATCTCTGAGCATACTGGAGAAGATTGACTGCAGTGAATTGTGAGCCTAAGTGTCTACCAGAGCAGACTACTGGGATGTGGGTTCCAGCCAATAGCAAGTCATTATCAGCCAACTAAGGACTACTCTGGTGTTCAGCACTGCAGGGAAGTCCCAAGTCTTTCTCATGCTGACTTTCTAAGCACAACAACCATACTCTGGGTTGACATACTCAATAAAAACAGTTAGCCAGAGGCAAAACTATGGGAAGCCAAAGAAGAGTTAGTACATGTAGAGACTTTCCCAGGACTTCAATGGATTAGGTTTTTGTTTTTGTTTTGGAAGGTAGTGTGATCTATGCGCTGAGTTTTATGGCTTGAATGTGAATGGTATTTCCACTACAGTGTCAGTTATGCTGAGGACCGGGTTCCTACTAACATTAGAGTGCCTATTATATTCCTAGTAACAAGATAACAAACTAACACAAAAAATTTGTGTGGAAACATGGGGCCATGGATATGATAAAAATGAGCAAGTGATTTTTAGACTTTTGGAACTAGTTTTTGGGAGAATGTGGAAGAATTTTAAACTTTGAGCTAGTAGAGCTCATGAATGCTGTTTGGACAATTTAATGGGCTGTGCCAGTGAAAGGTTGGAAATGTAGATAAGTGGAGGCCTGTTTCTGATAGAGACATGGACTCTCATGACCTGGGCAAGAGGACCTCAGAGTTATCCTCTGACAAGGGCTCTACCTGCATTATGCCTGTGTCCTGAGAAGTTACATTTAAAAATAACTCCTGGATTTAAAAGTAATGGACAAATTTTCAAGGCATGAGAACATTCAGAGTGTGGCACAGCTATTATTCAACACACTATTCCATAGATAAAAAAAGCAACAAGTGGTGCAGAAAGGTAGGAAAGCTTTGCTCATTTTGTCAAGGAAATGAACTAGAGCATGTAGAAGAGCAGAATAAACGGAGATAACAAAAAGGAGACTGTGGTTGTGAAAAAGAAGCCTCTTGCTCTTCATGGGGACAAGAGGAAACTTCTCTGAAGTCAGACCACTACTATCCATAACTTGAACTTGTGAAAATGCAAATTCATTTAAAAATAAACAGCCTAAAAAGAGAATTCTAGTCAAGGAGTTCTGTGTTCCTGGAAAAGAAATGACTAGGGAAACATTTCCATGGGAAGTGTATGTATGTGTGGGATGTAGACTCCATCCTGCACTGCAGAAATTAACAACATTGTCCTTATAGGACCAGTTTCTTAGTATGAAAAATGCAGTCTCAAGGGGGTCATAAAGGTCATCATAGTTCCACAGAGCTGATGATGCCAGGCATATGTGGCAACTTCAAAGTCTCTTCATCCCGGAGACTCCATGGAGGGAACATATGACGATTAAGACTAAATTGCAATGGGGCCCGTAGGATTTGAAGATGACATTTGAAGATGGCAGAAGTATTGGACATCCCCCCAAAAAGCTCTATGCATGCAAAAGAGCTCGGCATATAAAGATCTAGTACTATAGACAACACAGTTGGAAGGTCTTGGCCACACAAACTTTTTGGAAGTTGGATGGTTCCATCAAGAACCTCATTTCCTGTACATGGGGGAGAAAGACAAAAATTTCACTGCAGGGTTTTGTCTTGTGTTGTTTTGGTCATTCCTTGCTATTCCCTCTTTTGACTTAGAGTTATTATTGCTAAGATGAAACATCATGCCCCAAAGCCACTTGGGGAGGATAGGGTTTATTTTGCTTACTATATAACACACAGAATTATACAATTCATTGTCAAAGGAAGCCAGGGCCGAAACTCAAGCAGGGCAGGGACCTGGAGGAAGGAGCTGATGCAGAGGACATGGAGGAGTTCTGCTTACTGAATTGCTCCTTATGGCTTGTTCAGTCTATTTTCTTGTAGTACCCAGGACCACCAGCCCAGGGGTCCAACCCACAATGAATTGGACACTCCCCAGTCAATCACTAATTAAGAAAATGCCCTTCAGGCTTACTAATCTTATGAAGACAATTTCTCAGTTGAAGTTCCTTCGTCTCAGATGACTAGTTTGAGCCACATTTACATAAGACTATGTAAACTAGCCGACACACAATTCTTTATTTAAAAAAATTAATTTTTTTTAAAATTATTTTTTTATTTTTTAACTTTTATTAATTCTTCGTAGATTTCACATCATGCAGTCAGATCCCATCCATCTCCCCTTATATCTATTGCCCTCTGCCTTTGCAGGGTCCTCCTTCAAAACAAAACCAAATTAAAAGAAAAATCAAAAACCAAACCAAACAAAATTTTTATTCTTTTGCCATTACATATTGTGTAACTTATTTTTGATGTCCTAAGAGGTCACAGTTATTGCCCTAAGTCTCAGAACAGGCTTGGGCTTTGGAACTTTAAGCAACATTCTAACTGGTCCCGACTGTGGAGATTTTTAAAATCAGACTGAATTTTATATTACAAGAAGACCATGAGTCCACAGGGAACAGAGGAGGAATGTGTGGCTTAAAACTGGTATGGCCATTTTGAAAAGTACTGATACTACATAATAGGAAAATACCTTC
>CABHPH010123324.1:0-13169 GCA_902168325.1 Peromyscus nudipes
AAGAATTAGAGCCAAAGAAGAATAAGAGAAAAATGACCCTCAGATTGTGTGTGAGGTTGTTATAGACATCTTTCTATCCTCGTTCTTGGGAAGTCTTCTCTGAGTTACCTTGGCTCGTGGCTGGGAGCTGGACTTCCAGGCCACTAAATCCTGCAAGCTCCAGAACAGCAGGTCCTATGTCATTCTTTTGCATTACCTAACTTCATTCATCATCAGGGCATTGACGCCGTGATTAAAGCTTACGTTTAATCTTTCCCTCTCCTTACCCCCCGCCAATCCTGCTCCTCTTGCAACGTGGAAGTTTTATTGTGTGTGGATGAATGACGAAATGATTAACACAGATGCTAAGTTGCCATACAAAACACCTGTAGTAACCTTTTTCATTTACTTCTTCACAAATGTTTCCCATATAATTTAACACACAAAAGGGGAATGTGGCACGTTTTTCTCTTTCATTGTGCATGCAACAGAAAAACAAAAATGTGTGTGCGTGTGTACATATATACATATTTATACACACACATGTAAATCACAAAGTTCAACTAATAGACACTAGCAGATTGACAGTTTAGGTGACCAGAATTTACTCAGCATCAGCCACTTCCATAACCGAGTATTATCCTGATTAAGAAAGCTTGCTGCCAATAGCACATTAGTCTTTTTAATTGGCTTGTTTCACCACCATCCAACCTTTCATATAACCCAAGTCACTGTTCATTTGTGTCCGTATTCATCCCTCCTCTCCCCAATCTCTAACATCACTTAATATCAGTTCATAAAAGGTAGGGTGCTACCAATATTAGCCACTAAGTGGACGCTTGTCTCCCTCCTTTTAACTCTCATCCCCAGGATAGTTAGTATCTCCAGTCTATTGCCCTTGGATGTGGTGTTTTCTTCCTCAAAACAAAAGTTCTATTTGATGTACCTAAAACACTAGGCTGGACATGTCATTTCTTGGCTAAAATTCATCTGTGATTTCCAGCATCCATAAGACAAATTTTAAAGTTTTAGGTAGGCAGACCAGTTCCTCCATCTGCTGCTTTCTGGACTCCTACGACATGTAACTCCTAGTGGTTTTATCAAACTCCTTCTTTTTTAACTAACCCATAATCATTCTAACTCTGGAACCTAGAAAGACTGTCTTTAGCAGCTACCTTCATCTAGACCCCACTTTCCTAAAACTGTGGGTTGTAACCCACAGAGGGAGCTGCAAAGTGGGATGTGGGGAAGGTGAAAATTTTGTCAATAGTAAAAATTTTCTGAATGAGCAACAACTAAAAATTAATTCAAAACTCAGACAAATAATTAGTCTGAGATGCTTCTACTAGCACTGGCTCATGTCAACACTGAGCAGCCCTGGTCCTAGAAACACAATATATGCATTTTCCACTGCATTCCATCATACCACACAACATAAAACACTGCCTGAACTACCTTGCCTCAGATTGCAGGCTATTGTAAGTAAATGGAGCTTCCTGCTCTATGGAAACATAATAGTTACTTTCATTACAACAAAACAGACTTTTACGCCATAATTTCTCAGTATGTAAGTATCAGATTAATATGTATTTGATGTTTGATTCTATAAACTGCTGGTGTGAGTTTTGTTGCTTGTTTGTTTTAATGTTAAATGAATTTTGTCTTACTACAGAATTTCCAAGAATTTCTGAATTGGCCATTTTGCACTATGTATTTATGCAAAGTAGTCTTCCCAGTATTGATAATTTAAAAATCAAAATATTGATAAACCTTGAAAGATGTTGAGGAGGTTCTGTCCTGAGATACCAAATATTTAGCCAAGATTAATTTTATGTAAAAATAAGCAAGTACATCTATCCAATTAATATGCAAATTTGTTTCTTCTTTAATAAATGGTGGAATCATATGCACACCAAATAATTGTCTTATAGTAAATTCATTTATAATATATTATCAGTAAATATTTGATTCGTATACCTGTTTTATATATAAATATACCTTGGGTCATGTAAAAGAAAGTCTTTGGTGGAAATGGGTTGTGAGCTGAAAACGTTCCAGAAGCTATGATCTAATAGTTCTTCTTCATACATGAAGATTTAACAGAGTAGCAGTATTCTCAAAAAATATGGTCCATGCTTAGTTCCCACATACAGCTGGATTATGGATTTCTGTCTCTGCTCCAATATTTGTTTGATCCTATTATTTTATTGGCAATTTCCCCTATACCATGAGATACTATGTGCCTATGAATGCTTTTGTTTTAGAAACAGAAGTAGGGAGGGAGGCAGGGAGGGAGAGAGAAGGGAGAGAAAGAAGGAAGGAGAGAAAGGAGAATTTAAGTAGAATTTAGGATATCATTTTTTAACACATAGAGTATAGGAGAGGGAATTAGAAGGAAAAGGAATGTTCATGAGTGTAGATGTAACCAACCGTCTTATAAATAAGAAACACAGAACCAATGCAAAGAAGAAAGCCAAGAGGTCAGAGCTAAGAGCTAAAACCTTACCCTTCCTCCTGCAGTGGTCCTACCTCTCCGAGGGAGCCGCTACTTCCTGTGTTAGTCTTTATATAGTCTCTGTTCTGCCTTCTCATTGGTTGTAAACCCAACCACAGGACTGTCTCATCACGGCCTGTTTGTATAGACCTCCAGGTGTTCTGTGGTTGGTATTGAGATTAAAGGCATGTGTATCCAATGCTGGCTGTATCCCTGAACACACAGAGACTTACCTAGCTCTGTCTACCAAGTGCTGTGATCACAAGCGTACACCACCACTGCCCTGCTTTCCTATGGCTTGATAATAGCTCTGACCCCCAGGCAACTTTATTTATTAACATACAATTAACATTTTGGTACAAAAGAAAAATATCACCATGCATGAGCAAAGTCATGAAATGCAAAACTCAAGGAAATAAACAGAAAAATAGAAGGAAGAAAATATAGGAAAAGGACTCAGAACAAAGGGGGAAATTTGTTCAGATTGTCAAGGACCAAAATACCAAATTAAAGGGCCTTTAAGTCACTATGAATAGTGCTGAATAGTGGTGACTGTATGGCCATTATAAAGCAACATTATGATAATAACCTGCCAAGCTTGGTACTGCGGCATACACCTGTAGTCCTGGCTACTCTAAAGGATCTCTTGAGTCCAAGACTCCAAAGCCAATCTGGGCAACATATCAAGATCCCATCTCTAAAAAAGGGGGAAAAAAGAATAGCTAAATCTCTAAATAAGACATATTAGGCTAGAGGAAAGTCTAGGGAAATCAGATAGAAATGCAGTACCTATATAGAATAAGACACAATGAGGAATTGAATTGGAAAAATTGATTTTGGCAGTATAAAAAAGAAATAGTCCTAAGAGAAATTTCTGGAGGAAGAATTGCCAAGGACCAATAATGAGTTAGTAGTAGGAATCTTGGATGACTTGAAGATGGCGGTTGCACTAATGGCCAGTGAAATTCGCAGATGGTGCAGGCGTAAGAACATTGGGGATGAATATAAATTGAGGGCTGTTCAGCTTGAAGGTTCATTAGGAGATGTATTTGAAGATACCCAGAGTTATAACTCAGGAGAGTGACTCTGACTTCAGAAACAGAATAGAACTCATTTGTATAGCCAAGGGAATTGAGAAACAAATGTGGATATCTGTATGAAGAACCACTGAGTTCATATTTTATCCTGCATTGTATTTTATCACAGTATCCAAAACATGCTGGCACGAAGTCTTCATAAGTTAACCTGTGGTCTTAGTCTTCTCCATTTGCTTTTATGTACTTTATTGTGTATGTCTAGGGATGTGTCACATCAGGGATCATACCTCTAGAGTTGCCGATGTGTACCATTCTGTGAACGTCATTACTGATATCTAAAAGATTCTTTATATAATAACTGTATTGATTTTAGCAAATGGCCAACAGTATTTGTCTCCATATTACTCTGAAGAAGCTGAATTATAAGTGGTAGAAATGGGGCTGGAGATATGGCCTAGTAGCTAAGAGCAGTTGTTTCTCTTGCAGGGCATCTGAGTTTGTTCTTCAAACCCCGTGGGGATGTTCACAACCATCTCTAATTCCAATCCATGGGATTCATGACCTCCGTGTGCACTGTACATACATGGTACATAAATGCAAGTAAAGCACTCAACCCTGAATAAAAATAAATTTTTTAAAGAATGATATAAATGGATTCTAAGAGAATGTCTGTCAAGCAGCCTGAAAGTTAGCAGATGGGACAATTTGGGGTTTTGTTTTCCTTTTCCTCCTTCTGTCTGTCTGTCTGTCTGTACACATGCACACACACACACACACACACACACACACACACAGTCTTCTTAGAGCCAAGATAGGAGGAAGCTACTATAATTTCAAACACATGAGATTTTATGGTATGTAAAACAATCTTCTGTATTTTTTTACACACCTACTAGGTACTAGTCATACATTTGGAAGTTAATACATATTTACTGAGTGGCTATGAGCCATACTACACTTGCAATCAGTGTTAAGCAAAAGAACTTCTGTTTCTAAATCTCCAAAACCAGGATATGAAATACAAGATAAAAGACAGCATTGTAAAGAATCGTGTCACCAATTATTAATTGAAAACTCCTCAGTAGAACATGTTCGTCTTGTGTGTTTTAAACAATAATTTTTAAGCCTGATTTGAAGAAACCTTAAGTGCTTGTGAGAATGGTAGCTGACGTGTGTTTTCTGTAGGGCTACAGGCATCCTGAGAAGTTTGGGCTGCGCGACTTATCAGCCGCGGCGCATCTCTCTGAGTCTGGGTGTTGTTAATCAAGATAGATGGCGCACCAGTTAACTGCTGTTAGTGAGACCGTGGCAAAGATTAGAAGGTTATCGCACAGATATAAACAGGAGCTCTGGGATTCCTATCTAACATATGAAATTAACAACTAATAGGTATCTCTCTTTGATAGTTGACTTGATGGAGTGTGTGTGGATAAAAGTCAGCAAGTGAACAACTTGATTGTCTGCTGAATTAATAGAACGGAAGAACTTTAAATGGTTCTGAAAGCTAATTTGATTCAGGAGCCTCAGTGAGGTTCCAGCTTTCTTGTGTGAGTGGCGAATAAAATGCTGGCAGTTCATTCCGATTGAAATCACTTGGAATAAAAACAATCGTATGTAAAAATGGTCTTTTCAAGGAGGCAGCACTAAACTTATGAGTATGTTCATATTATCCTCCAAATAAACGCTGGAAATTAAAATAAAGAGAAACTGCCCTTTGGGTCGGCCTTAAATCCACAGTCATTTCCATCTCTCACATCCATCGTGACAGACATTTCATTTATTTGTATTTACTCCCCTAACATTTTTTTTTCCTTTTCTAGGCCCATTTAAATTTCGATTGCCAATAGTACTTGGATATTTCAACCCTTGGTGGCAATTTTCAGATCCTGTTGTGGTATTAGAAACACAGCATAGGGGAGGGACGGTACTGGGAAGTTCACCTCAAGTCATGTGACCATTAAGCTCCAACACCCCAATTTCCCCTCAACCTCAAGTTATTTGCGCTTTGAGGAGCCAACATAGTTTCGTCCTTATACCTCAATTTTCTTCTCACTTGAACTCCCTCGGACCACAGGTAAAAGCCCTCTTCCTTGGGAGAGCTCTTTCCTGCTGCCAGTTCCCCACCACCCACGGCCCCAAGACTGACACAGCAGACTCTGCTTGTCTTCCACAGTGTGTCCCACCGTCACCCATACTCAGCTGAGCAGGCAGAGTGGCTCCCCGGATTATAAAAGACGGGAGCGATGACCAAGCAAGTGTCACTTCCTGTGCCTAGCAAAGTGCCTGCTACAGACATCCTGGTAATCACTGTTGACCAAATGACTGTTGAGGACAAGGAAAAAGCATGGCAGACCAAATCCAAAGTCAAGAGGAACCTCCGCTTTACAGTCTACCCGGGCCCACCAGGGATTCGCTCCAGAAAAGAGATGAAAACAGTATGAAGTAAGAGATCTACTCAGTTTGACTCCTTCTTCTACATTAGACCCCTGGTGTCCACCTCCTTGATCAGCTCATGTTTGGGCAGACATGTTGGTGAGGCTTTGTGGGTATAGCTTCTGATGTTACTAAAACATACAGGCAAGTAACATCATATGTACTCAAAAGATTGTATTTGGGAATATATGTATGTACAAATATAGATAGATAGATAGATAGATAGATAGATAGATAGATAGATAGATAGATAGATATAGATATAGATATAGATATGCATACACTAACAATTGATGAAAAAAGAGGCCATGAATTTGAAGGAGAGCAGGGAGAGATATATGGGAGGGTTTGGAGGGAGGAAAGGGAAGGGGAAAATGTTGTAATTATAATACAGTCTCAAAAACAAGAAAGCAAAAGTCAATTAAAACAAGTGTGTGTGTGTGTGTGTGAGAGAGAGAGAGAGAGAGAGAGAGAGAGAGAGAGAACTACCACAAATGAACCTGTGTATCCGAGAACTAATTTTTTTTTAATTCCCAAAACTTCCTGTTCCATTTCTATTTTTCTCTATAAAAACCTTCACCTAGCTTGTCCCTGCACCCTTAATTAACTGAGCCTTGTCTCTCACTGAATTAAAAAAAAATCAAATCATAATTTCTAAAATTTCAATGTCTATTTAAATTCTAGTTGAAACAATACAAAAAGGTGATACCAAATGGTGAAGTTCCTCACAGTTTGCCTGGTCTGATCCCTCTCCAGTTACTGCTGATATCAATCTGTTAATAATAAAAAGATGAGGGACAAAGACACCGAACGTCAACTGTGGTCACCTCTAATCTGCACATCGCTGCCCTGTCTTCTCGCCTATGTGCTTCGGTATTTTCCAAACTCTTAAAAATAAAAATTTGGGGACTGAGATTGTAGCTCAGGGAGCCTTTGCCTAGCATGTATGAAGCTTGAGTTCTCATCCCCACAACCACACACATGAAAAACCAGATCACTGTCACTTACTATTTCTACAAACAGAGCAATGTGTTACTTGAATTTCTAAATGGTCCCTGGCATGTAGTACATACTAAAAAGCTCCTTATTCCCTCACAATTCATATTCTCGGATCACAGAGGCCCTGACCATTTCTTCTTTGCATAAAATAAAAACACGAGTCTTGGCAGCAGCCTGTAATGATGAAAATTCTGTATTTTCCATTTCCTAATTTGATGATCTTGAAGTATTTACATGATTTTGGTTACCTCGTGTGAAAAAAAAAAAAAGACAGTTCCATCCACTCCAACTCCAAATATTTTGTATTTCCCCACAAGTGTAAGAAACATTAGTTCTTTCTTGGTTTGTTACTTTCCCAGAGAGAATCTTGGTGGAGATAAGGAAGGGAAAAGTCCTAGTCTTGGGCAGAAGAAACTAATGCTGCCCAGGGGGGAGGGCAGGTATGATTCGGCTTGAACAAGGAGACAAGGAATTGCAAGTGACTGCGCAGGAAACATCTTCCACATAAGTTCTCATAGCCTTCTCCACACTCCTTTTTTTTCCTCATCAACCCTTAAATTCTTCAACTGAAGATTCTCTAATCACAGAAATTCCAATAGTTTTCATCTCTGGGAAGATCATTCAGTATCTCTAACTATGTAGACAATCAGATCAATGAATGTTGTCATCCCACAGAGGTTGCTGCTCTGCCACTCTGAATCTCCCTGCAGAGTCACATGACCCACCACACTTGTGAAGAACTTGTGAAGAGGTTAGTGACTGGCCCAAAGCCACGCCATCACTACACACTCAAAGGTGAAGCTCAGACAGCCTGATTATGCTTGACCGTCTGTCTCTCAAATAGAGTAAAGACTTGTCAGACAAGAAAGAGATTTAGGAACACCTACAGACCCATGGAAGCCTCATGTCTGAGAAGAGCTTTTTAAAAACGTTTATCGGAATCCCAGAATCACTGAGCAAAACAAAACTAAGAACTAAGAAGCAGCTAAACACACAAACCATATAAATAAGCCAGGTAAAAGTGAGGTGAAAACCCTCGGTGTGTGTTTGTACAACTCTCAGCATAAAATATGGTCTTTCATCATGTCAGAGTCTGTTAAATTTATACATGGTTCAAATATTCTAAGGAGTTAGGTGCTCCAAGACTCCTATCCTAAATCTTTCTGTATATGAAGAATCTTTTTGGCAAAGCAAATGCCCATGATTTATGGTTTAAATATTTTCAAAATATTCAACTCAGTTACAGCAAAATAAGGCCAACTTTCATTCTTTCCTAATAAAAGTTATTACAATGAAATACAACGAGGTACAATTATTATGAATTAGTGGCTAGCATAGGACTTTTTCATATTTCGTGTAAAATGTTTATTACAAAACATATAATTTTAGATTAAGTCTAAATCTCATTGTCATTATTAGCCCCAATTCAGCTGACTTACTTTTACCAAAAAGAATAAACTGAAATCCACATCAACATTATTAAATAACACTCAAAACAAGAGAATATTAGTGCTTCAGAAGAGGTGGATGGATCCAGAAAATGGCTCAGTTGGTAAAGGTGCTTGCAGTCATGCTTGGTACAAAGTCTGATCTGTAGGACCCACATGATAGAAGGACAACAGACTCCCACACTATCATACTTATATGTAATGGTTTGAATGCAAATGGCCCCAATAGGCTCATATGTTTGAATACTTGGTCTGACCTCAGGTTCAATTCCAAGGATACAAATGGTGGAAAGAGAGAAACTATTCCTAAAAGTTGTCCTCTGCATCCATACCACAGTTGTGGCACAAGAACACACTCCTCACACACAAACTATTGTTATTTTTTGCTCTTTTGGGGGCCCACCACCCAGCTCCCAAATAAATCACACATAGATGTTTATACTTAATTATAAATGTCAGGCCTAGCTTGGCTTGTTGCTAGCCAGCTTTACTTAACTTTACATTATCCCAACTAGCTTTACCTTTGGGCTTTTATCTTTTCTATTCCTGTATACCTTTCTTTGTTTCTTACTCCATGGCTTGCTATGTAGCTAGGTGGCTGGCCCCTGAAGTCCTCCTCCTTCTCTGGCTACTTCCTTCTGCCCAGATTTCACCTTTTACATATTCTCTCTGCCTGCCAGCCCCGCCTATCCTTTTTCCTGCCTAGCTATTGACTGTTCAGTTCTTTATTAGACCATCAGGTGTTTTAGATAGGCAAAGTAACACAGCTTCACTGAGTTAAATAAATGCAACATAAATAAAAGTAACACACCTTAAAATAATAGCAAACTCACCAAGTAAACAAAAGCTGAAAAAAAAGAATTTTTTGAAAAAATTGTTTTCCATTAGTTTTTGTCTTCTTCCTCTCACAAAGGTGCTCTACACATTTGTTGTAACTTAATAGGCACTATGAAACAAACAAGCAAACATGTATCTAAATAGTTTATGAATGAATGTGTGTGTGGCTTCTTCCCGGAATATTTCAGTGTGTGGAGGTTTGAATGAGAACGGCCCCCATGGACCCCACGTTTGAATTCCTCAGCTGGTGGAATTGCTTGAGAAGAGTTAGGAGGTGTGGCCTTATTGAAGGAGGTATGTCACCAGGGGTGGGTTCTGAGGTTTCAAAAATCTGAGAAATTCCCAGTTGTCTCTCTTTGCCCCATGCTGGTGGGTCAGATGTTGGCTCTCAGCTACTGCTCCAATGCCATGCCTGCCTGCCTGCTGTCATGCTTCTCACCATAACGATCATGGACTCTAACCCTCTGAAACCATGTTTCAGAGATGTAACCATGTAACAGATGTTTTCTTTTATAAGTTGCCTTTGTCATGGTGTCTTATCACAGCAATAGAAAAGTAACTAAGATACTATAATGATTTTAAAATGTACACATATGCAGACTTCTTTCCTAATAACATCACTGTAAGGTAGAAACTCCTGAAACAGAGCCAAACAAATCTTATTCATAGTAGTGGTAATGTTATTATCATTATTTTCATAATCATTACAGTGATTATGAAGAACACTAGACCCATAAGAGGTAGCATTTTCCTGGAATCCGGCTGGCAGAAAATAGAGGCAGGAAGGCCACAACCTCGAGTTCCACCTGAGTTAGAGTGAAAACCTGTCTCATAAACAATGAAAAAGCAGAAATAGGAAGAAGAAAAAGGAGGAGAGGTTATCAGTTATGACTTCCTTCTCTCCCAGGGATCATGGCATCATCCATCTTCTTCTTGTCTCTTTTCTTTTCTTTTTCTTCTCATATAAGACAAGGGATGTCTTTCCAAACCTCTGAACCAATGGGGCTAAGAAAATCTCCAAATGCCCTGAGAAAAATAGGGATTGATCATTTCTCATGTTAACTCATAAAAACAACAGTAATCTACCTCACTTGGGTGGCTGTGAGAATTAAATAGGTTAAGTCCCATTCATAAAACCATCAGAAATACACAGATCTCGTAGTAAACCCTCAATAATGTTGGTTCTCTATAACTATTAGTCATGAATAGAGGCTCCAAGCTCTTTTTGAAAAAAATAATTTTTGTTTCTGGAGTGTAATTACTTTTAGACTATGATCTAATCATTAAAATAACACATAACAATGGGCAATAATTTCAGTCACCACCTCACTACTGTACTTCTTACGCAGTAGTGAAGAAAATCTGGACCCTGATGTTTCAGCATTCAAAACTGTGATCATTGCATGATCTTTTATGTCTCGATTCTCTGATGACAAAGGTTGACTATTTTATGACCATTTCCCAGACTTACAACCCAACCTGACAAATCGTCAGTATTGTGCCACTGACTAGTCTCCATTAAAGCCTTGTGCAAGCACTGTCCTAGGCAATTTGCCCCGCGTACTTTCCAGTCCTTCCAGCTGCACTCCCAAGTGTCTTTATTGCCACCACACACAAAGGAACCAAGAGGTACAGAGAAACCAAATAACTCTCTCAAAGCACAAAGTCAACATCCGGAGACCACAGGGGATAAGGAACTCCCTGGCAGATAATTGGTTTGGCCTTCTTATTGTTCATCTTCAAGAACATTCTGAGAACCTGTAGAGGAGCTAGACTTGTTTCCCACGCTTTGCCCTTGGTAGCACGTGGTCTCCACAGGTTTGATGTGTTTGAACAGATAGCCCAGGTCTGGGACATGTGGGACCTTTAGAAATTGGCACCTTGCTGGATGGAGGTGCTGGGTTCCTGGAGGGGTGGGGAGAGACCTTATGATCTTAAACCACTCAAGACTGTAGCAGATCTCACTGCTTCCAGATTCAAGAAAGTCCTTGCTACATCCAGGGCCCACTTCTCTTACCATACCTTCTCCACCATTATGGACTCTGTCATTTTAAACAATGAGCCAAAATAAATCTTTCCCCCCAATAAAATACATTATCCAGGTATTTTATCACAGTGAGGAAATGAATAGCTAAAATAACATGGAGGTGATAGATTCTCGGAGTCCAAGGTCCAGAGGCCTCCCTGCTAATGTGCTACCAAGGGCAAAGCACAGGAAACAAGTCTAGCTCCTCTATGGGTTCCCAGAATGTTCTTGAAGCATGAACAATAAGAAGGCCAAACCAATTATCTGCCAGGGAGTTCCTTATCCCCTGTGGTCTCTGGATGTTGACTTCCAAAATAAAGTAAGAAGTCACACTTGGGATTTTCATCTCTGGAAGGTTACTGAACCTGGGGACTTCTTGTGACAGTTAACGATGATGTCAAGGTGAGTAAAGTAGAGCTACCCAACAGATGCTTGTAGGGAAGTAAATGTTATGAAGCACCATCTGGTGTGACACAGAAATTAAAGGGCCAAACATGCATCATCTCCATTCTCAAATAACAAGCTTTATGTTTTTTCTGGAACTGTTATTTGCAAGTGTTGTGGGATATTTTGATCACACTCTGGCACTTCAAAAACTGCCAATAAACTTTACTTTGAATCAGAGGGTGGGGCTAGCCACTAGCTGACAAAAAATTAACCATAGAGGTTTTGGAGGACTGAGGACATATAGAGAGACACAGGAAGTAGTAGAGAGTGGTTTAAAGAGATTCTCAGCCTTTTTGGATAGAGGAAGGAGAGAGAGAGGAGGTCATTGGTTGCTTTGCTGCCACTTCTCTGTTCATTCAGTTTCTTACCCTGATACCTGACTCCCGGGTTTTTATTGATAAAGAATAATTAGATAAATGCTTCATCTGGTGCCCCATGTTGGGTGCCAAATGTAGCGAGTGCCGGTTGGGACCACCAGGCCACAAATAACAACATGGAAGCTTATTATTAATTATAAAAACTTGGCCTTTGGCTAGGCTTGTTTTTGACTAGTTCGTATAGCTTAAATTAACCCACAATTTTTTATTCTAGGTTCTGCCACATGGCTTGTTACTTCATCTCTGCACTATGCATCTTGCTCTCCTCCATGTCTGACTGGCAACTCCCCAGGTGTCTAGATTCCTTCTCTTCTTCCTTTCTCTCCCCAGAGATCCTGGCTGTCCTTTTCTGCCTAGCTATTGGCCATTCAGCTTTTTATTATACCACTCACAGGAACACGTCATCACACAATGTACAAATATTCTGCAATGTGTAGGTATTCAGAAGGCTAACAATATAGACCAGGAGCAGAGAACATGCTCAATATATATGAGACTCTAGGGCCAATTTCTAGCACCAATCAGCAAACAATTTTTAAAAAGTGTAATTCCTATTCACATCTCTAAATTTGATATTTTTTATAATAGTGTTCTTATTGAGTGCTTGCCCTGAATTTCTCATTGGGCTAAATGCTCTGAATTCAGTTTTTAAACATTATCAATATTCTGCAGCCTCTCAGTAAAGAATATATCCCTGTTCCTGTTTGGCAGTGAGAAACTGAGGTATAGTTGGTGATGTACACATATAATTCCAGCACTGAAGAGAAGAAAGCAGGACGCTGAGTTGGAGATGAGCCTGGGCTACACAGAGAGACCCTGACTCAAAATAAAAAAGCAAGAGACATGTAAGATGCTGAGTCCTTTACACCTCAAGGAACTTGACATGACTAAGGGCAGTGAGGAAATGAAGAAATGGCAGCCGCCTTCACAATAAGAAAGCTGGGGTTTAAGCCGGGCGGTGGTGGCGCACGCCTTTAATCTCAGCACTCGGGAGGCAGAGGCAGGAGAATCTCTGTGAGTTTGAGCCCAGCCTGGGCTACAGAGTGAGTTCCAGGAAAGGTGCAAAGCTACACAGAGAAACCCTGTCTCGAA